>CALYLW010000892.1:0-249308 GCA_944989445.1 Ampullaceana balthica | reverse complement strand
TATAATTATGGATGGTTGATGAGAATTGCGTATTAAATTTACTGCATCGTGTTACTGTCTATTAATTCAGATTAGATGATCAATTTAAAGATGTTTTGTTTTAAATACAAAAATTACATCACTTTTACACTTCAACTCCCTTCAGCAAACACTTGGCCTGTATCAAAGTCAGGACATCGTTTCTTTGCCCTCACTGAGAGCACAATTACACATGTATAACACGTACATTTCACCACTGTTAACATGAAACACAGAGTTTCACCCAACCATAATGCATCATTTCTTTTTTTATGATTATTACACCATGGAATATTTACTGACATTCAAACTAATTATTTAGTAAACATAAAGAAAATTCATGTAAAGATACGAAGATAAAAAAAAGACCAAAGAAAAATACAATACAATACTAGATTTAAACAATCTCTTGTGGGTGCTTTAGTTCCCCAGGGACAATAAAAGCCTACCCCCCACCTTTTGATTATAATACAAATCATTTTAACACACTTGTTTAGTCCTACATAAGACGAATACAAAATTATAATATTTATAAAATCAAGGAAGGCTTTGATTTGTTTACAAGAAAACGTGTAGTTTAAAATATATTGCATCATTACGTTAGTGGTTTAATAATTGATTGATTTGTTTTTATGGTATCTTTCTTAATGGAGTTTAGTATGTACATGTAGATTAATGGTTTAATAATTTATTGATACGTTTTTATGGCATCTTTCGAATGGAGTTTAGCATGTACATGTAGATTAATGGTTTAATAGTTTAATGACATGTTTTTATGGTATCTTTCTTACTGGAGTTTAGTATGTATATGTAGATTAATGGTTTAATAATTTAATGACATGTTATTATGATATCTTTCTTAATGGAGTTTAGTATGTACATGTAGATTAATGGTTTAATAACTTAATGATACATTTTTATGGCATCTTTCTAATATGTTTAGGTTTTCTGTCCCTGATTTAGATTAAAATTTGAAAGCACTGATGTACATTCTGTTGTTTAACTTGTGTACATTCTGTTGTTTAACTTGTGTACATTCTGTTGTTTAACTTGTGTACATTCTGTTGTTTAACTTGTGTACATTCTGTTGTTTAACTTGTGTACATTCTGTTGTTTAACTTGTGTACATTCTGTTGTTTAACTTGTGTACATTCTGTTGTTTAACTTGTGTACATTCTGTTGTTTAACTTGTGTACATTCTGTTGTTTAACTTGTGTACATTTGACTTTGCTTTGGCTCACAGCGCTTCATCGAATGTTTTAGTTTTAATGTAAAGAAACAAAATCTATAAAAGATTTTACTGACATAAGAAATACAGCTTTTTTTTTGGGGGGGGAGGGGGAAGCTTTGTGACGTCATATTTGTTTATTTTTAGCATGTCTAGGTTTTTTATTTGGGATCTATGTTTTCTTTGAAAGTGTTGGCTAGGTTTTTCCCAAAATTGTCACTGGCAGCACTGCTAAGTACCATTATCAATATACATTATTATCAATGTATGTCACATCTGTCTGTCCCCTTTGTCTGTCCGTGATGCCACTAATTTTAGAAAGCATCGCACCAAATTACTGCACCAAGAATAACACTTTCCGACTGTTCCACATAAAATTGTGCAATATGAAAATAAATAAATAAAATAAAAGTAAATAAAATAAATGAAAGTTCTGTATTACAATATTTTTATTCTGATGTGTATTTGTTCAACAAAAAAAATAGATTTCAGCTGAAATGTATTTATTTTGAAAACTTCCGTTATTTTTGACGGGTAATACACTAGTTATACTATAAATTAAAAATTAGAAACGCAAAACCAATATAATCTTGTTACTAAAAGTTGTTGTTAATAAATTTTGACACCAGTCAATGTTTTCTAATTACAAATGGATAGTTTTAATATCTTTGCATTAGATAATAGCGCCTTCTTATCCTTACAGTAACATTTACAGTATAATTGAGCTGCTATTATACTACATATGAATTAGTAATATAACATTTCTGCATTTCTATTATTAAAATTTTATTTTAGTGATTTTCTGTTTAATTAATTTCTAAATGTTAAAAATTACAATGATTGTTTCTGAAATATCTCTGACAAAACTTAACTCAACTTGTAACTCACTTGACTCTATAAAGTTAAAATTTAACCAATAATTTAAAAGAAAAGTTTAAAGGTCGGAATTAAAAACCCATCTTTATTGTTGAACATATAAACATTTAGTATTTTTAAATATATTTATTTACAAAGTTGTTTTTTTTTAATGTTTCCTTTTCATTTATTTGTCAAAAACAGTTTTTTTAATAAAATTTTAGCCTTAAAAAGCAATTTTTTATTAAGATATATATCAGTCAAAGGATGATGGCTCTCTTTACTGGCCATCTAATAATGAAAGGCAAAAATGTAAACATATTTAAAATGGTACATATTTTGGTCAAATTAGAAACAGTGCTACGTTGGTGACCTGGGGCATTGAAAGCTCACGTTATGACCAATTAGGGACTGGGCCAATTAGTTGGATAAGCATTTTCAGATATTACCCACCACTTATAAGCCCACCATTTTCAGATATTACCCCCCCACCTATAAGCCCACCATTTTCAGATATTAACCCCCCCACCTATAAGCCGACCATTTTCAGATATTACCCACCACCTATAAGTCCACCATTTTCAGATATTACCCACCACCTATAAGCCCACCATTTTCAGATATTAGCCACCACCTATAAGCCAACCATTTTCAGATATTACCCACCATCTATAAGCCCACCATTTTCAGATATTACCCACCACCTATAAGCCCATCATTTTCAGATATTACCCACCTCATTTAAGCCCGCCATTTGCAGATATTACCCACCACCTATAAGCCCACCATTATTATGTTGTACTTCTCCTTGTTATTTATGGATCAAGTTGAGTCGTAAACACGTGAGTTTAATTATTTAAATAAGAACGGAGCACTACCCCAGCCCCACTCCTATCACCTACTTCAAATTCAGGTATTCAAACTGTTGTTATTACAGCAGGTATTCAAACTGCCGTTATTACAGCAGGTATTCAAACTGTCGTTAATACAGCAGGTATTCAAACTGTCGTTATTACAGCAGGTATTCAAACTGCCGTTATTACAGCAGGTATTCAAACTGTCGTTATTACAGCAGGTATTCAAATTGCCGTTATTACAGCAGTTATTCAAACTGTCGTTATTACAGCAGGTATTCAAACTGTCGTTAATACAGCAGGTATTCAAACTGCCGTTATTACAGCAGGTATTCAAACTGTCGTTATTACAGCAGGTATTCAAACTGTCGTTAATACAGCAGGTATTCATACTGTCGTTATTACAGCAGGTATTCAAACTGTCGTTATTACAGCAGGTATTCAAACTGCCGTTATTACAGCAGGTATTCAAACTGTCGTTATTACAGCAGGTATTCCAACTGTCGTTATTACAGCAGGTATTCAAACTGTCGTTATTACAGCAGGTATTCAAACTGTCGTTATTACAGCAGGTATTCAAATTTCCGTTATTACAGCAGGTATTCAAACTGTCGTTATTACAGCAGGTATTCAAACTGTCGTTATTACAGCAGGTATTCAAATTGCCGTTATTTACAGCAGGTATTCAAACTGTCGTTATTACAGCCAATACTCTGAAACTGTAGTTCGCCTGTTGACTTTATTCTGGACATAGACTGTGAAGCTAGGACGGCGAGTGGGTCCAACACTCAGATAATGTTGTATGGCACTGACCAGTAAATGGAGATGGACATAGACTGGGAAGCTAGGACGGCGAGTGGGTCCAACACTCAGATAATGTTGTATGGCACTGACCAGTAAATGGAGATGGACATAGACTGTGAAGCTAGGGCGGCGAGTGGGTCCAACACTCAGATAATGTTGTATGGCACTGACCAGTAAATGGAGATGGACATAGACTGGGAAGCTAGGACGGCGAGTGAGTCCAACACTCAGATAATGTTGTATGGCACTGACCAGTAAATGGAGATGGACATAGACTGTGAAGCTAGGACGGCGAGTGGATCCAACACTCAGATAATGTTGTATGGCACTGACCAGTAAATGGAGATGGACATAGACTGTGAAGCTAGGACGGCGAGTGGGTCCAACACTCAGATAATGTTGTATGGCACTGACCAGTAAATGGAGATGGACATAGACTGTGAAGCTAGGACGGCGAGTGGGTCCAACACTCAGATAATGTTGTATGGCACTGACCAGTAAATGGAGATGGACATAGACTGGGAAGCTAGGACGGCGAGTGGGTCCAACACTCAGATAATGTTATATGGCACTGACCAGTAAATGGAGATGGACATAGACTGGGAAGCTAGGACGGCGAGTGGGTCCAACACTCAGATAATGTTGTATGGCACTGACCAGTAAATGGAGATGGACATAGACTGGGAAGCTAGGACGGCGAGTGGGTCCAACACTCAGATAATGTTGTATGGCACTGACCAGTAAATGGAGATGGACATAGACTGGGAAGCTAGGACGGCGAGTGGGTCCAACACTCAGATAATGTTGTATGGCACTGACCAGTAAATGGAGATGTGGCCTAGGTGATAGCCAAAACTTTAAGAGAGTGAATCTTACAGAACGATAACTGAAGAAACTATGCAGAAAAGTAATTATATTAAAATGTAAAACTACCTCAACCATTCAATCAGAATATTATTTACTCAAATATAATAAGTTAAATACACATCCGATTAACAAATAACGTAATACAGAACTTTCATTTATTTTATTTTATTTGTTTAATTTATTATCATATTGAACAATTTTATGCGGAACTTTCGAAACGTGTTATTTTTGGTGCAGAAATTTGGTGCGCTGCTTTCTAAAACTAGTTACCCGGTACATTACATTACAACCATACATACAGACGACGGGATTTATGTATATCGATATTTGTGCAGTTTAGTTATTGTAGGGACTTTATGTAATAATATTTGCACATTTTATTTGTTGTAGGGACATTATGTTACAATATATGTATATTTTATCTATTATTAAAAAGAAATATGTTTGTCAATTATTATATAAAATCAGGCTGGTAAAAGCTCCCTTGTTTGCTAAGTATGATATAGACCGGTGTAATGGCAGGTGTTCAACATACTGAATAAGCTTGTATCAAAGATATTTTCTAATAAACATTTTCTTTAAAATAATGAACAGTTCTTTATTTAGAGGGTCACAAACATTATTTCAATGCGTACATTTTATATTTATTCGAGTTTTTTAAAATATATTTAAAGACCAAGTACACTTTGCTAAACCAGATCAATAGACAGAAATATCTAGCTTTCAAATATAGGAAATCAATTATAATATATATAAATTACACTTACAACATAATAATCAAAGGAGATTTATAATTTAGTAAATAGTTGTTAATACATTTCTCTCAGCCAGAAATAAACACAAAATGGAAGAATCAATTATATTCATAGACTATAATTATCCATTTAAAGGAACGAATAAAGTGTTACCACTTTCAACAGAATGTGAATTAACAGAAAAGATACACTGCTGATAAAGAGAGTTATGTCGTAAACTGTTTCAATATGCATTAATGTTATAAATAGATAGTTTTCAATTTTTTTCAAAGTAAAAAAAAAGTATTTATAAAATACAAACATCAAGACAAGAAGTTAATTTAATTGTTGAAAAAGTATAGATCTAGATAATTTTTAGTGTTGTCTACAAAATAAAATTAACATGCATTTTTTATTTAAATATTGAAAAGAATTTGATACTAAGTAAAAAATTTACCTCCCTTAACTAAAATGTTGAAGTATTGTGAGAATGCACGTCATTAAAAAAGAGATCTAGAGAACTTGCACAAAGGCCAACAAATACATATGTTACCTTTCCGATAACATAAAAATATATTTATTTATTTTTATTTTGCAAGAACATTTATTATCCACTACATTTTTTAAAAACTGGGTTGTTGTTTTTTTTGTTCACAAAAAAAAGTTTTTTCACTCATTCTCAATCTCAATAATATTAAATGACGTGATTCTTTCTGTTGTATACGAATGCCTCGTAGATTATTGATGTATTTAATTGTATTCTTCAATTCCTATCTTTGTAAATATTCTACTGTCTATTCATCTCAACTTCTCATTTCTAAAGACACGTATCTTATACAAAACAGTTTAATTTTGTTTTTATACTCCTATGGCTCTAAAAAAAATCTTTACACATGTTTACAACACCAAAAAAATATAAATAATATAAGTTATCAAGTTTAAACTTTAGGATATATATTGTTATATCATGCAATTACTCTACGTATTTTAAATACAAATTAAATTATTTAGACAAAGGTTAATTGTTAGACATTGCGTATTATCTTCCAGTAATTGCAAGTAATATTTGAGTATTTTCTTCCAGTAAATACAAGTCAAATTAGAGCATTATCTTTCAGTAATTACAAGTCATATTAGAGTATTATCTTTCAGTAATTACAAGTCATATAAGAGTATTATCTTTCAGTAATTAGGGGTCATATTTATTTAATAATCGTCTAAGGAAAGTGGTGCCCGGCCCTTGGGCAAAACACGGTCTTGAGCCTTACCTGGCCTATTTAATGCAGTCAAGTTCTCATTTTCACAGCCTGGTCTGGCCTATTTAATGCAGTCAAGTTCTCATTTTCACAGCCTGGTCTGGCCTATTTAATGCAGTCAAGTTCTCATTTTCACTGCCTTACCTGGCCTATTTAATGCAGTCAAGTTCTCATTTTTACAGCCTGACCTGGCCTATTTAATGCAGTCACGATCTCATTTTCACAGCCTGACCTGGCCTATTTAATGCAGTCCAGATCTCATTTTCACAGCCTGACCTGGCCTATTTAATGCAGTTTTATTATCGAAGTGGGTTTGAATTTATTCATTCATTTTTTTTAACCATGACATAACAAGTCCTTCTCTGTCAACCTCATGAAATATTTACTGTATTTTTAAGACATTGTCATCAATGTCCAAACGATTAAGTGTTGAAGGAAAATAACAAATATTTCTTTACTCTCAAATGTACAAGTCTCACATACGGCACAACCCGGGGTAGATGACATCCATAGCGTAGAGACGTTAGCAGACAATCACCTTGCCAACCCGGGATAGATGACATCCATAGCGTAGATGATTCCAGTTATGTAATCTGGAGATGTTGACTGGGTAAGTGGCAGTCCATAGTGATGATTCTAGTTATGTAATCTGGAGATGTTGACTGGGTAAGTGACAGTCCATAGTGATGATTCTAGTTATGTAATCTGGAGATGTTGACAGGGTAAGTGGCAGTCCATAGTGATGATTCTAGTTATGTAATCTGGAGATGTTGACTGTGTAAGTGGCAGTCCATAGCGATGATTCTAGTTATGTAATCTGTAGATGTTGACTGTGTAAGTGACAGTCCATAGTGATGATTCTAGTTATGTAATCTGGAGATGTTGACTGTGTAAGTGACAGTCCATAGTGATGATTCTAGTTATGTAATCTGGAGATGTTGACAGGGTAAGTGGCAGTCCATAGTGATGATTCTAGTTATGTAATCTGGAGATGTTGACTGTGTAAGTGACAGTCCATAGTGATGATTCTAGTTATGTAATCTGGAGATGTTGACAGGGTAAGTGACAGTCCATAGTGATGATTCTAGTTATGTAATCTGGAGATGTTGACTGTGTAAGTGACAGTCCATAGTGATGATTCTAGTTATGTAATCTGTAGATGTTGACTGGGTAAGTGGCAGTCCATAGTGATGATTCTAGTTATGTAATCTGGAGATGTTGACTGGGTAAGTGACAGTCCATAGTGATGACTCTAGTTATGTAATCTGGAGATGTTGACTGGGTAAGTGGCAGTCCATAGTGATGATTCTAGTTATGTAATCTGGAGATGTTGACTGTGTAAGTGGCAGTCCATAGTGATGATTCTAGTTATGTAATCTGGAGATGTTGACTGGGTAAGTGACAGTTCATAGTGATGATTCTAGTTATGTAATCTGGAGATGTTGACTGTGTAAGTGACAGTTCATAGTGATGATTCTAGTTATGTAATCTGGAGATGTTGACTGGGTAAGTGGCAGTCCATAGTGATGATTCTAGTTATGTAATCTGGAGATGTTGACTGGGTAAGTGACAGTCCATAGTGATGATTCTTGTTATGTAATCTGGAGATGTTGACTGGGTAAGTGGCAGTCCATAGTGATGATTCTAGTTATGTAATCTGGAGATGTTGACTGGGTAAGTGACAGTCCATAGTGATGATTCTAGTTATGTAATCTGGAGATGTTGACTGGGTAAGTGACAGTCCATAGTTATGATTCTTGTTATGTAATCTGGAGATGTTGACTGGGTAAGTGGCAGTCCATAGTGATGATTCTAGTTATGTAATCTGGAGATGTTGACTGGGTAAGTGACAGTCCATAGCGATGATTCCAGTTATGTAATCTGGAGATGTTGACTGGGTAAGTGGCAGTCCATAGTGATGATTCTAGTTATGTAATCTGGAGATGTTGACTGGGTAAGTGACAGTCCATAGTGATGATTCTAGTTATGTAATCTGGAGATGTTGACAGGGTAAGTGGCAGTCCATAGTGATGATTCTAGTTATGTAATCTGGAGATGTTGACTGTGTAAGTGGCAGTCCATAGCGATGATTCTAGTTATGTAATCTGTAGATGTTGACTGTGTAAGTGACAGTCCATAGTGATGATTCTAGTTATGTAATCTGGAGATGTTGACTGTGTAAGTGACAGTCCATAGTGATGATTCTATTTATGTAATCTGGAGATGTTGACAGGGTAAGTGGCAGTCCATAGTGATGATTCTATTTATGTAATCTGGAGATGTTGACTGTGTAAGTGACAGTCCATAGTGATGATTCTAGTTATGTAATCTGGAGATGTTGACTGGGTAAGTGACAGTCCATAGTGATGATTCTAGTTATGTAATCTGGAGATGTTGACTGTGTAAGTGACAGTCCATAGTGATGATTCTAGTTATGTAATCTGTAGATGTTGACTGGGTAAGTGGCAGTCCATAGTGATGATTCTAGTTATGTAATCTGGAGATGTTGACTGGGTAAGTGACAGTCCATAGTGATGACTCTAGTTATGTAATCTGGAGATGTTGACTGGGTAAGTGGCAGTCCATAGTGATGATTCTAGTTATGTAATCTGGAGATGTTGACTGGGTAAGTGACAGTCCATAGTGATGATTCTAGTTATGTAATCTGGAGATGTTGACTGGGTAAGTGACAGTCCATAGCGATGATTCTAGTTATGTAATCTGGAGATGTTGACTGTGTAAGTGGCAGTCCATAGTGATGATTCTAGTTATGTAATCTGGAGATGTTGACTGGGTAAGTGACAGTCCATAGTGATGATTCTAGTTATGTAATCTGGAGATGTTGACTGTGTAAGTGACAGTTCATAGTGATGATTCTAGTTATGTAATCTGGAGATGTTGACTGGGTAAGTGGCAGTCCATAGTGATGATTCTAGTTATGTAATCTGGAGATGTTGACTGGGTAAGTGACAGTCCATAGTGATGATTCTTGTTATGTAATCTGGAGATGTTGACTGGGTAAGTGGCAGTCCATAGTGATGATTCTAGTTATGTAATCTGGAGATGTTGACTGGGTAAGTGACAGTCCATAGTGATGATTCTAGTTATGTAATCTGGAGATGTTGACTGGGTAAGTGACAGTCCATAGTGATGATTCTAGTTATGTAATCTGGAGATGTTGACTGTGTAAGTGACAGTTCATAGTGATGATTCTAGTTATGTAATCTGGAGATGTTGACTGGGTAAGTGACAGTCCATAGTGATGATTCTAGTTATGTAATCTGGAGATGTTGACTGGGTAAGTGACAGTCCATAGTGATGATTCTAGTTATGTAATCTGGAGATGTTGACTGTGTAAGTGACAGTCCATAGTGATGATTCTAGTTATGTAATCTGGAGATGTTGACTGTGTAAGTGGCAGTTCATAGTGATGATTCTAGTTATGTAATCTGGAGATGTTGACTGTGTAAGTGACAGTCCATAGTGATGATTCTAGTTATGTAATCTGGAGATGTTGACTGGGTAAGTGACAGTCCATAGTGATGATTCTTGTTATGTAATCTGGAGATGTTGACTGGGTAAGTGGCAGTCCATAGTTATGATTCTTGTTATGTAATCTGATGAACTGCTTTTAGACATGTTTCGTCCCAGCTACTTTGGCGAACAAGTATAACTTTTTAGACAACCCACTGTGGCTACAGGGCGTCCATTTAAAACTATAACTACGGGACCTTGTAAAGGACGTTAATTGTCTTGAGCCCCAATCAAAGAAAATTACCTAGCAATTTCACATAAGTTTATTGTTACTGACAATTGTAGACAAAATTATGACAAATTTAAGATATTTAATATCAATAATTATAAAGGTTAAGCTAAACTTTTTTAAAAATTTACAAATTACAAAATATTCCTGCAATCTCACATACAATTGATCGCATCATATCACTATATATTAGTGTTGTTTAAATAGATCTATAAGTGGCACTAAACAATCTTTGTGTTAGTAAATATATTACGTTGTGGACATCAGCCGTATATTAAATCCCAGCCCCAATGTCATGTTGTAAATGGTAATGTATGAAGATGTGTATACATGTGTATCGTCTGACGCTGTCTGTCGGTGAGATACTTGGGGATAAATAATATGTTCATGTACGCTTTACTGAATTAAAAGTTTCCTTCATCCATGAAAACTTGTCGCTATTAAATTCAGCAAGTTATACAATAGATGAATGCTTTGTAACGACACAAGAAAATATGGTTATGATACTTGGTATTGAAAAAATGTTAAATAAAAATGTTCTTTTTTTTCTTATGTTTCTGAATATGTCAATGAAAATCAAACTTAAGCCTTTTAAAAATAAATAAATTCAAAAAAATCCTGAATTTTGTTTTTGAGAGTTCTCGCCCATTAGGCGCATATACGGATCATCGCCGGCGTCAGCGATTCCTGCAAGGACATAGGCCACCTACGAGAGACCTCCATGGACATAGGCCAGCTACGAGAGACCTCCATGGACATAGGTCACCTACGAGAGACCTCCATAGACATAGGCCAGCTACGAGAGACCTCCATGGACATAGGCCAGCTACGAGAGACCTCCATGGACATAGGTCACCTACGAGAGACCTCCATAGACATAGGCCAGCTACGAGAGACCTCCATGGACATAGGCCAGCTACGAGAGACCTCCATGGACATAGGCCAGCTACGAGAGACCTCCATGGACATAGGCCACCTACGAGAGACCTCCATGGACATAGGCCAGCTACGAGAGACCTCCATGGACATAGGCCTAATCAACCTTTAAAAAAACTAATTTGTATATAGCTAATATAGGAAAAAACAACATTAATGAGCACCCCAACCCGTTCAGTGCAAGTTGTTAAAATCATAAATCCTGTTCATTTCAATTGATTTCTTAATGCATACAGTTATTTATATTTCTCAAGATCATTAAACAATTGGTTTCTTTGACTTTATTCCATTTTACAGAGATCCTTCAAGAAAATAATAATTATAAAGCTCAAGAAATAAAAAAAATAAAAAATAAAGGCCCGGCGATCCATATGGTGCAAGGTGTAAATTTTAAAAATTTAAATACATTGCAATATGGATAATGAGGAATATGTTTGTTAATATTTGTCAAGATCGTGCATTGCAATATGGATAATGAGGAATATGTTTGTTAATATTTGTCAAGATCGTGTATTGCAATATGGATAATGAGGAATATGTTTGTTAATATTTGTCAAGATCGTGCATTGCAATATGGATAATGAGGAATATGTTTGTTAATATTTGTCAAGATCGTGCATTGCAATATGGATAATGAGGAATATGTTTGTTAATATTTGTCAAGATCGTGTATTGCAATATGGATAATGAAGAATATGTTTGTTAATATTTGTCAAGATCGTGCATTGCAATATGGATAATGAAGAATATGTTTGTTAATATTTGTCAAGATCGTGTATTGCAATATGGATAATGAAGAATATGTTTGTTAATATTTGTCAAGATCGTGCATTGCAATATGGATAATGAAGAATATGTTTGTTAATATTTGTCAAGATCGTGCATTGCAATATGGATAATGAAGAATATGTTTGTTAATATTTGTCAAGATCGTGTATTGCAATATGGATAATGAAGAATATGTTTGTTAATATTTGTCAAGATCGTGCATTGCAATATGGATAATGAAGAATATGTTTGTTAATATTTGTCAAGATCGTGTATTGCAATATGGATAATGAAGAATATGTTTGTTAATATTTGTCAAGATCGTACATTGCAATATGGATAATGAAGAATATGTTTGTTAATATTTGTCAAGATCGTGTATTGCAATATGGATAATGAAGAATATGTTTGTTAATATTTGTCAAGATCGTACATTGCAATATGGATAATGAAGAATATGTTTGTTAATATTTGTCAAGATCGTGCATTGCAATATGGATAATGAAGAATATGTTTGTTAATATTTGTCAAGATCGTGTAAAATGAATATGTTTGTTAATATTTGTCAACATCGTGTAAAATGAATATGTTTGTTAATATTTGTCAAGATCGTGTAAAATGAATATGTTTGTTAATATTTGTCAAGATCGTGCATTGCAATATGGATAATGAAGAATATGTTTGTTAATATTTGTCAAGATCGTGTATTGCAATATGGATAATGAGGAATATATTTGTTAATATTTGTCAAGATCGTGTATTGCAATATGGATAATGAAGAATATGTTTGTTAATATTTGTCAAGATCGTGTATTGCAATATGGATAATGAGGAATATGTTTGTTAATATTTGTCAAGATCGTGTATTGCAATATGTATAATGAAGAATATGTTTGTTAATATTTGTCAAGATCGTGTATTGCAATATGGATAATGAAGAATATGTTTGTTAATATTTGTCAAGATCGTGTAAAATCAAATGGAGAAAAACGTCTTAAAGGGTTACAACAGAAAACAAATGTTTGTCCCTCGGCCAAAAAAAGAATAGACAGTAAAAGTTCATTTCCTCATAGTATTTTTAGTATTGGCCGTCAAGTATTTATGTATTAGGAATCATCTGTTAACCAAGAATGCATTTTTTTTTAAACTGTTAATTAAGATCATATAAGGAAAAAATGACATGTTGGGCCCACGGCCCCCTATTACTTGTAATTTTTTTAAAAATATTTATGTCATAAACCTTTTTGGAATGTATTCAACAACTTACCAAATTTATAGCAGTCGGATAAATAAAATAACACTTATATAGTTTATATAAGAAAAAGAAATCTACGGCCCCGGGCCCAATCGGCGCAATATGTAAAGTTTGAAACAACTGTTTATTTCAATCTTGATCGTAATGGATATTTTAAACGATTTTTATCAAAATCTTTAAAAATTAAATTGGGAATAAAATATTAAAGGTATACGAAAAAGACAATATGGGCCCCTGGGTCCAAAGGAATGCACATTAAGAGTTCAATTACCTATATTATTTTAAAATAGGCTCTCGTGGTCTTATATACAAACTTAGGTCAAGGTCCATTAATTTTAGCAGGATTTAACGCATAAATTAATTTTCAAATAGCTCATATCAGCAAAAACTGACTTTATTGGCCCCCAGGCACAATTTGTGCAAGGAAAGACCTTTTAAATACCTGTTTATCATAATAGATATATTTGTCAATATTTTTCAAGGTCGTGTAAAATCATAACGGGAATTCTATGCTTCTAGGTTTAGAGACTTAACTCAGCGTTTCCCAACCTGTCGGTCGCGACCCTTAAATGGGTCACGATGGGTTTTCTGGAGGTTGACAACTGTTGACTTAAAAATATTTGCAAAAATATTTTTTCATGGGGTCGCGGGTCACATGGCTTTTATAGAAAGGGCCATTACCCAAAAAAGTTTGGGAACCACTAAATTGACTAATTGTGTTGCTCTTATAAATTTTGAATATTCTCAAGTCTCCTTTAGTGTTTCCAATTTTTTTTGTTGATGGGTTTTTATACAGAAAATGCATATGCTAGTACAGGTTCACTAAAGTAATATATTATTTGAGTTTTATATTCTTATCACATCTCATTATCGGCTAACTATGGATGTCGTTTTATTTGTTTCCTATAGTTATATCATATCTTAACACATCACATTATACGCTAACTATGGATGTCGTTTTATTTGTTTTCTTTTAGTTATATCAAATCTTTTGAGTTTTACTGATGGTGGCAACTTTACAAAAATTAAGACAAAACTGAGATATGTGTAAATATATTTGAAGCATGTACAGATAAAACAATTTTGTTTAGAATCATAATATATTAATGAGTTTTGCCTAACAATGACTCATTCTGGTACAATTCTATTAGTATTGTTAAAATAGATCGATATGTGACACAACACAATCTTTGTTTTAGTTAATGTATTTATCTTGGTCAATTGTTCATGTACTATATATCGAGCCTATACTATTTACATGTTCTAGAAATGAATTGTTTTCTGAAATCTTTGAAACACGTGGATACGAGTATATTAGGTTGGCCTTAAATTAGCTGTATAATATAGTACCTTGATGTTTACGACAAAACCTTGTGTTTTTAAAATGTAATATATTGTTTTAATAAAGCTCTGTGTAAATTTGCTTACAGTCATTGCCAGCATTTTTCAAACAGTCAACAATTACCGTATTAAAATCGATCTCAACTATAAGACTGCTACTTATATGTAAACATAATATTTTAACGGCTTATTTCTCATGTCTCTAATAAGATGTCATAATATTGGGTTGTGCTTAATTCACATTATTTTTATTTTCTCTTGCTTTTATCTGATTATTAAGTGGAATTTTGAATTTCAGTTTTTTTGAAAATTCTTGATGCCCATTGAAAAATAAAACATGTGAATAAATAGCATCCGACCGTTCTCAAAAGACGATGGCGTTGACTCCTGCTTCTCCTCCCCCCCCTCTTTACCCTTTTCCTGGGTCTTCTCTCTTCAACCCTAGCTGTGAGGGTGTCCTCTGCAACTTGAATGCCCTCACGCACTTTCGACCGACAGAGGTTGCGCTCCTTAACAATGACCTCCCCCGTTTTGTAGTCGCTGGGCGATAAAACTTGTACGGTTATAAATAAGTTTATCGTTTGACCTTAGATTATTAGATGGCCGGTAAAGAGAGACATTTTCTCTTATAGATCATAAAAAAATAACACATTTTAAAACTAAAAATCTGTGAATAAAACCAGTTTTTTAAAGAAATACATGAAATGGAAACATTTAAAAAAAACAATAATTGGAAATAGATATATTTTGAAATTTTTTAACATTCAACATTAAATATGAGTTCTTCTTCTTCGTTCTCAATTTGAGCTTTGCGTGCCGACGAGTTTTTGCGCCAATTGGCCCGTGGTCTCCGTCTTCAGCCTGCTGTTTTTTCTGGGTGTGCTTCCATAGCCTTAGGTCAGCCAAGACCACCTGCAAGGCGTCAGTTCATTTTTGCAAGTGATGCAGCGTTTACATGCCAAGGGTATAAGGGTTCCACGCATTACCCAGCTGCCTTTTATTTACCTAACTATGTTTTAAGTACCCACTCGAAGCTGGCTTCCCATGGATTCGAACACGTGACCATCGGTACGCCATTCGAGCGGGCTGCCACTCGACCACCGTATCCCCTAGATGAGTTGTTGATTTCTACCTTTAATTAAACAATTCTTTCAAATTCAAATCAATTGTGAATGTTAACTTTATAGAGTCAGGGGAGCCACAAACTGTGTTGTCATGTCAGAAAACAAAATAACATTGAGAAATTAGTAAGACATATAATCACAAAATAAAACGTTCATCATTGTTATATTCTGCAGAAATGTTATATTACTATTTCATAAGTGGTATAATAGCTGATCAATTGCAGTTAAAATCTAACTTTAAAGTAAAAAGTTGATATTATCTAATGCAAAGATATTAAAACTATCCATTTGTAAAAAAAATATTGACTGGTATCCAAATTTATAAACTAAATTTCAAGCAGCGAGCAATAATTATATTGGTGTTACGATCCCAATGTTTTGAATTATAGAGTAATCTTTTTTTAAGAGTAACGAAAAAAGGGGTTTGCCACTTTACGGTGAAAAGTCATTTCAATGATATGGAAGGCGCAATATGTGCAATTCTTACCACAATTTAACTTGTATAAATATCTGAAAGAAAACGTTTACAGCTATTGTAAGTACCAAGACATTTAAATGCAATATTTCAAAATTACGGCAAATTTATTCGTATGCTTTTTTTACCCATTTTTACAAATGTGAAAATACAACAATGAATCTACAATAACCGAAGTATTTAATGAAGTTCTAGATTTATGAAAGCTACGATCATGGAAGCGAATTATACCCCTTGACTCATTGAATCTTATTCAAACTTATTGCATATTTATTATTGTGGCATGGGCGTCACGATAAATTCTTTATAAAGAGATAACCAAAAAAAGAAAGGCCGAAAATAATAATTGGTTTGTTATCCTATTGATAACATATTTACAAAAATATTTAGAGTAAAAATTTAGATTAACATAGGTTAAAGCTATAAATACAAAAAAAACCTCCCTTTTGTGTATAAAATATTTCAATAATTGTAAATGACGTCATTAATTTTGCTCTACTCAACTGGTTTCTAGAGTATTGATGTATTTTATTAACTTCCTTTCTTGGCTATCTACTATCTGTGTATTCACCGTCTAGTCAGTTACAATTTGCTATATTTTTTTCTTTCTTTATATGAAAACTAAAACAATAAGTGAAGCGCGGTGAGCCAAAGCAAAGTCAAATGTACACAAGTTAAACAACAGAATGTACATCAGTGCTTTCAAATTAGAATCATAACCACGGATAGAAATCATAAGGGCAAGGGGCCTTCCATAAAGTACGTCACGCTTCAGAGGGGGGAGGGGTGTAAGAAAGTGTGACAGTTTGAGACGGGGGGGGGTGGGATTTAAAAATCTCCAAAAATAGCGTGACGTACTTTATGAACAGCCCCTAAGGCACTTCATTTCGTTCCTATTAATAGGAATCCCTTCATAAGTCAGGACATATATTAAATTCACAATTATCTTGAGTCAGTAGTAATATATTTAAATAGCATAAGTAAGTTCATTATTAGCGATAGAACCCAAGTAATAATGTTTCGTTTCATTACAATTGCTCTCTAATTTTTTAAATTAATTTATTTAATGTTCATAATCTATCAGCTTGAATTTCTTAAAGCCTTGGGGAAACCCGCTCTGTGGGCAGAGCCATACAACCCGCTCTATTGTCAGTGCCATACAACCCGCTCTATTTTCAGTGCTATACAATCCACTCTATTGGCAGTGCTATACAACCCGCTCTATTGGCAGCGCTATACAAACCGCTCTATTGGCAGTGGCATACAACCCGCTCTATTGGCAGTGCCATACAACAAGCTCTATTGGCAGTGCCATACACCCCCCTCTATTGGCAGTGCCATACAACGCGCTCTATTGGCAGTGCTATACAACCCGCTCTATTAGCAGTGCTGTACAACCCGCTCTATTGGCAGTGCTATACAACCCCCTCTATTAGCAGTGCTATACAACCCGTTCTATTGGCAGTGCTATACAACCCGCTCTATTGGCAGTGCCATACAACCAACTCTATTGGCAGTGCTATACAACCCGCTCTATTAGCATGCCATACAACCCGCTCTATCGGCAGTGCCATACAACCCGCTCTATTGGCAGTGCCATACAACCCGCTCTATTGGCAGTGCCATACAACCCGCTCTATAGGCAGTGCCATACAACCCGCTCTATTGACAGTGCTATACAACCTGCTCTGTTGGCAGTGCTATACAACCCGTCTATTGGCAGTGCTATACAAACCGCTCTATTGGCAGTGCTATACAACCCACTCTATTGGCAGTGCTATACAACCCACTCTATCAGCAGTGCTATACAACCCGCTCTATTGGCAGTGCTATACAACCCGCTCTATTGGCAGTGCCATACAACCCGCTCTATTGGCAGTGCCATTCAACCCACTCTATTGGCAGTGCTATACAACCCGCTCTATTGGCAGTGCTATACAACATTGAGTGTGTGCCTCGCCGTCATAACTTCCCCCCTCCCGGCCATGTCCAGCACAATGTGAACAACAGGTGGACTACTGTTTCAGAATATCGTCTGCGATGACGTCAGTTGGTGTCCTGTTGTGGTTTCAACTGTTGCATTAGGAGATGGTTTGGAAGTTAGGAGATGGTTGGGAAGTAGGAGATGGTTGGGAAGTAGGAGATGGTTGGGAAGTAGGAGATGGTTGGGAAGTAGGAGATGGTTGGGAAGTAGGAGATGGTTGGGAAGTATGAGATGGTTGGGAAGAAGGAGATGGTTGGGAAGTAGGAAATGGTTGGGAAGTAGGAGATGGTTGGGAAGTAGGATATTGTTGGGAAGTAGGAGATGGTTGGGAAGTAGGAGATTTTTGGGAAGTTCTCCGTTCTTAGTTCTTATTTAAACCATAAAACTCAGATGTTATCTTATTTAAACCATAAAACTCAGTTGTTATCTTATTTAAACCATAAAACTCAGATGTTATCTTCTTTAAACCATAAAACTCAGATGTTATCTTATTTAAACCATAAAACTCAGATATTATCTTATTTAAACCATAAAACTTAGATGTTATCTTATTTAAACCATAAAACTCAGATGTTATCTTGTTTAAACCATAAAACTCAGATGTTATCTTATTTAAACCATAAAACTCAGATGTTATCTTATTTAAACCATAAAACTCAGATATTATCTTATTTAAACCATAAAACTCAGATGTTATCTTATTTAAACCATAAAACTCAGATGTTATCTTATTTAAATCATAAAACACAGATGGTATCTTATTTAAATCATAAAACTCGGTAAGGGAACTAAGGAACACTTGAAAGTTGTGTATGTAAGGGAAACAAGGAACACCTGAACATTTTCTAGATAAGGGAACTAAGATAAAACTGATTAATGTCTATACAAGTAGAGTAACAATCACCTGATTGGTGTCTAACTAAGTTGAGTAAGAAATGCCTGATTGTTGTCTAAGTAAGTGGAGTAAGAATCAGCTTATTGTTGTCCAAGTAAGTGGTGTAAGAATCACCTGATTGTTATCTAAGAAAGGGGAGTAATAATAAGCTGATCGTTGTCTAAGTAAGTGGAGTAAGAATCGCCTGATTGTTGTCTAAGTAAGGGGAGTAAGAATCAACTGATCGTTGTCTAAGTAAGTGGAGTAAGAATCAGCTTATTGTTGTCTAAGTAAGTGGAGTAAGAATCAGCTGATCGTTGTCTAAGTGTTCGTTCGTCCGTCGATACGACGAGGACCACTCTAGTCATCCGAGGGTTTTCTGTGCGTGCGCAGATGGCTGATTAGGCCGATCCTTGCACGGCAGGTTCGGGAACAAAAGGGACAGGGGACGAGTGGGACATCTCCTGGAGGGTTGACAGCATGGGCCTTTCGGTCTTGCCTCTTCTTTTCTGCGACGGTGATCCGGTTTGCCTCGCATGACCTGGCACCTTCGTGGATGGAAGAGCGCCAGGTGGATCGGTCCATTGCAGCTCGTTCCCACGTGTCTGGATTGTTGGCAAACGCTTTCATAAACGCTTTCAGTGTGTCTTTGAAGCGTTTCTTTTGCCCAATTTTCTAGATAAGGGAACTAAGATAAAACTGATTAATGTCTAAATAAGTGGAGTAACAATCACCTGATTGGTGTCTAAGTAAGTGGAGTAAGAATCAGCTTCTTGTTGTCTAAGTAAGTGGAGTAAGAATCAGCTTATTGTTGTCTAAGTAAGTGGAGTAAGAATCACCTAATTGTTGTCTAAGTAAGGAGAGTAAGAATCCCCTGATGGACACTTAAGTTTGACACCGTTGTAAACGCAACACCTGTTACCCTTCCATCCCGTCTCAGATCGTTGAGTTTCCAAGTGAGCGAAGATTCTCGAAGTTATACCACGTGGTACAGGAGCAGAAACGCATAATGACGTTTGTCAGATGTTATACCACGTGGTACAGGAGCAGAAACGGATAGTGACATTTGTCAGGTGTTATGCCACGTGGTTCAGGAGCAAAACCGGATAATAACATTTGTCGTCTACTTTTATTCGGCATGTCCTGGAGTCTAGAACTAGATCATCTACGGCACTCATACTTTATTGTTCTCAGATCATCTACAGCTAATGTCAAAATAAGGATTGGAAAAGCAAGAGTAGCATTCTAACAACTCAATAATGTTTGGGTCTCCAACAACTTAATCAGCAAATTAAAAGTAAGGATTTTTACGTGGAGAACAACGGCGGTAAACCTGACCAGAATGCAGTCCTTTTCAACAATTTTCTAAGAAGGATTCTAAGAATTCACAGGCCAGAAAAAATCAGTAAACGGGAACTGTTGCAGTAGACAAAGCGGATGAAAAGATTCCCTAGAAGCGGTGGAGGTTGACTGGTCATACACTTAGAAACCCTGCTTCTAGTACAACAAGGCAAGCCCTGAAATGGAACCCCCAGGGTAAGAGGAAAAGAGGCTGTCCAAGAGACACTTGGCCCCGAGAAATGGAGGCAGACAAAAAGAGAATTGGCAATGACTGGAAGAGCCTGGAGAAGATAGGCCAGGATAGAGATGCAAGGAGGTCTCTCGTAGGTGGCCTATGCCCTTGGAGGAATTGCAAACGCCGACGATGATCGGTGTATTCCCCTCATGGACGAGAAGTCTCAACAACAAAAACATCATATACAGCAGTGCTTCTCAAAATGTTTAGCATGGTGGACCGGCAAGGGTTTTTCCATCGCACCAGGGGCCGGTGCACTATTTTCCCTAGACAGACGTGGTAGCGACATGAGCCCCCACATGGCGTACAGCCCTACAACATTTGCCATAAATATGATACATGTCATCCAACAATTTTGAAAAGAATAAAAAAAATTCTTCACTGTTGATGATGGTCGTGGGTGGTAACTACTTTATTGAAACTTTTGTTTTCAAGGACTGGAACTATACATTGTTCTCTAAAATACTTCTAAACTACAGAATTTTTCAAAATTTGGGCCTAATTTTTATCAATGATAAAAAAATATATTAATAGTATATAATTGTCCCCTAACTATGCTAGTAACAACGGCAATTTTAATTATATTGATTTAGTTTCTACGTTCAATTTTATAAAACATTAGACATAGAAAAATAGCATAAAATAGATTTTTTGGGGGGTGGGGGAATTAATTGTTAACCGATAGATAAGAAAATCATTGCATTTTTAAATCCTTTATATTAACTCGTGGTGTCAATATTATATATTTACTTTTATCAACGAAATGATACGATTTTGTTCATTGTAGTAGTTAAAAAGATATACTAGAAGCTAGAGAAAGATTTATTTTTAAATCCTTTATATTAACTCGTGGTGTCTGCTTGCTTGCACCCTTGCACCCTTGTCGCCAAACTTTGGATCGATTTTTAACCCACTTCCTCGTAAGCTAGCGAGCTGAAATTTAGCAGGGAGTTTTGTACCGATAATAAAAACAATTTTTAAAAATTTCAGATCGATCGCATGTACTGCCATTAAATTATTTAATTTTTAGATTATTTTATTTATCCTCTATGTATCATGTTATTTTTTGAGATAGAGTGTCGCTGTGCGTATTATATTGAACAGCCTTTCTGTCGCGCAATAAGGTGCGTATTTTATTGACAACATTTTTTATAAAAATATTCCTGATCGGTGCGCATTATATTAAACATGTTTTACGACACAACTACAATTTTGTAATTTTGGATGGTCTTGCGCTCCGTATTATAATGAACATTCTTTTAGTTACTTCTCGTACATAAAGAATTAATAGTCAAAAACTTGTTTTTTTACGGGTTTTTTATTACATTGTTTCCTTTTACCAAATTAATAAAAGTGCAAACAATCATGTCACGCCATATAATATTTTACGCGCGAAACACCGCACGCTCTGTTAATCTCGAAACCATATTTTTTATGATTTCACGTCTATGTTTTCAATTTTAAAATAAAATCGGGAGCTACCTCGCATAGCAATCACTACAGACGCGCTTAGGCGCAATATATATATAGGGATATCTTGAAAACTTTTAATTGACGCGCATTAAAATTGAATTTCCCATTAATGACGCACCTCAAAGCACCGAGTCTGATGTATTTAATATGACATTGTGTTTAGAAAAATGAGAAAGTTAAATAAGAAACTTGTAATGTAAAACCAAATCAATTGAAATGGTATTTCATTTCTATAAGATATATTAATAACGTTTGTATTATAATTGTTTCAATGTCGGTAAATTAAAATTATTGCATAGAAAAATAAAATAAAAATAAATTGTAGATTTTTAAAATCATAATTATTTCAAAAATATGAAACCTCTTAAATGTAGTCATTTAGTATTTAGTCTGGTTAATATGAATGTGTAGTTGTTGAACATAAACAATCGATCTTCCATTTTTTGCTTTAAAAAAGCAACGACTTCTATTTCATGTAAGTGGCAAGCCACTTGACTTCGATACCTACAATTAGGGATACCATGTCAATAAATTGCTAGCATTCCTTTACTTGTGTATACGCTGTGCCTAAATAGAACATGCCCTTGTCTGTAGTTCAGACTATACATAGTTTTTTTGGTAAATCATAAACTCGTCCATTAATAATAAAATCACACAATGCATATTGACATTCTCATTGCTCAAATAACTACATACTTTCTGCTAATTTTAGGATTCTCTAGTGTTTGTGGACTATTCTCAGTATTATATATTTACTTTTATCAACGAAATGATATGATTTTGTTCATTGTAGTAGTTAAAAAGATTTACTAGAGGCTAGAGAAAGTTTTTTTTAAAAATCTTTTATATTAACTCGTGGTGTCTGCTTGCTTGCACTCTTGCACCCTTGTCGCCAAACTTTGGATCAATTTTAACCCACTTCCTCGTAAGCTAGCGAGCTGAAATTTTGCAGGCAGTTTCGTATCGATAATAAAAACAATGTATTGATATTTCAGAGCAATCACATGTACCGTAATTGAATTATTTATTTTTTAGATTATTTTATTTATTCCTATGTTTCATGTTATTTTTTGAGATAGAGTGTAAGGGTGCGCATTATATTGAACAACCTTTCTGTCGCGCAATAAGGTGTGTATTTTATTGACAACAATTTTTATAAACATATTCCTGATCGGTGCGAATTATATTAAACATGTTTTATGACACAACTACAATTTTTTATTTTTGGATCGTCTTGCGCTGCGTATTATATTGAACATTCTTTTAGTTACTTCTCGTACATAAAGGATTTATAGTCTAAATCTTGGTTTTTTACGTTTTTTACAAATTAAATCCTTTATATTAACTCCTGGTGTCTGGTTGTTTGAACCCTTGCTTGCTTGCTTTATTGTCACCAAAACATTGGATCAATTTTTTAACCCACTTTTTTGTAAGCTAGCGAGCTGAAATTTAGCAGGCAGTTTTGTATCGATAATAAAAACTATGTATAAAAATTTCAGATAGATCGCATGTACGGTAATTAAATTATTGAATTTTTAGATTATTTTTATTTATTCTTATGTAATGTGTTATTCCTGATCGGTGCGCATTATGTTAAACATGTTTTACGACACAACTGCAATTTTGTATTTTTGGATGGTCTTGCGCTGCGTATTATAATGAACATTCTTTTAGTTACTTCTCGTACATAAAGGATGTATAGTCAAAAACTCTGTTTTTTAACCACGTTTTATTAACTCGCTTTCGTTTCTGTGGCATTGTATCATTGTTGGTTTCTTGGTTTGTCCACGATTTTTTCAAATCTGCCAAAGTAAAATTGAACCATTTCTGATGGTCCTAGAGATCTGAAAATTTTACCACAAATAGATTTTGGATGACAATGCATTGTATTAAAATTTCAAATCGATCGAATGTACCGTTATTAAATTATTGAACTTTTTAGTTTATCTATAGTCTATATATAAGCATCTGTACCGTCGGCTTTTGTTGACATCCGTGAGTTCGCCCCGTGACCACATCACAATGTTTTTAAAACGTTGGGCGGGCGCTTGTGAGGTGTTTGGTAAAAAAAATAGAGGTTAAAAAATATTTTTTTAAAACCAGGTTGTTATGAGTGGACAAAAAATAATAAAATAAATAGAAGTAAAAAAAAAGATTTTTAAAAAGCCACGTTTTTATAAGCGGACTAAAAAGAAGAAAATAATTTAAAACTTGTAAGTTAAAGTCCTAATATTTCATATGACTAAAAACGTGGGGCGGGTGTTTGGTATAAAAATTAAAGATTTCTAATTTAGAAGGCAAAAGAGAGATCTATAAGTGAGAGAATGAGTGAACCGCATATGTTAAACCTCATAAGCGCCCGCCCCACGTTTTTAGTCATATTAAATCAAAGTACTTGAACTAATAAGTTTTAACTTATTTTCTTCTTTTTAGTCCCCTTATAAAAACGTGGTTTTTAAAAATCTATTTTTTTAACTTCTATTTATTACATTTTTAAGGATTGAATAAAAATTTTACAATTTTAAATTTAATTTTTAGACATCATAATAAGCTTTAAATTAATTTAATTTTAAAATGTACATAAAATATTACCATATTGATAAAATTTATACTTCAATTTTATGTTATTTTAATAAATTGAATACTGTGTTGTAAAAACATTAATTAGTATATATGTATTTTTTGAGAATTAGCGTGTGAGTTGGGTATGCTTGTAGTCAATGTAAACCACGGGCCGGTGGACTGCTGGGGAGACCAGTGAAAGAAATTTGAGGCTTCCGCTGCAACCCCCTTTAAATAAAAATAATTTGGTAACACTTTATTTGTTCCTTAATTAAGGAATTCATAATAGAGACATAAAATACTATATATTTAAATGGCTGAACATCAGAACTATCTTTATAATTATATCTTGAAGTTAATTTTTTATCACGTTGTAAAAATTATGGTTAAAATTAATTTTAATTTTTTCACTATTGATTTCATAAGTTTGAACGCTAGATATTCAGGTCCATTGATCTTCTATAGAACCATGTACTTGATCTTAATATAAGACTAATATTTTTTTTTAAATGTGGATTGATATATATTTTTTTTTACAATTGTCTAAATTTGTCTAATTTTCTATATTACATTCTTATTCCGTTTGTTGAAAATTTGATATTTTATAAAGTACTATTCATATTCAACACACAATAAATATAAATTACATTAAAATTGTCCATGTATCTTTCTATAAAAGAACATAAACTGCGTATATTACTATTTAATAAACTTGTAACTGAATAAAACATTGTATAACTCTCTCTCTCTGTCTCTCTCTCAGTCTCTCTCTGTCTCTCTCTCTCTGTCTCTCTCTCAGTCTCTCTCTGTCTCTCTCTCTCTCATTCTCTCTCATTCTCTCTCTCTGTCTCTCTCTCTGTCTCTCTCTCTCTCTCATTCTCTCTCTCTGTCTCACTCTCTGTCTCTCTCTCTCATTCTCTCTCTCTGTCTCTCTCTCTCATTCTCTCTATCTGTCTCTCTCTCTCATTCTCTCTCTCTGTCTCTCTCTCTGTCTATCTCTCTCTCTCTCATTCTCTCTCTCTGTCTCACTCTCTGTCTCTCTCTGTCTCACTCTCTCTCTCTCTCTCATTCTCTCTCTCTGTCTCACTCTCTGTCTCTCTCTCTCTCTGTCTCTCTCTCAGTCTCTCTCTGTCTCTCTCTCTCTCATTCTCTCTCATTCTCTCTCTCTGTCTCTCTCTCTGTCTCTCTCTCTCTCTCATTCTCTCTCTCTGTCTCACTCTCTGTCTCTCTCTCTCATTCTCTCTCTCTGTCTCTCTCTCTCATTCTCTCTATCTGTCTCTCTCTCTCATTCTCTCTCTCTGTCTCTCTCTCTGTCTATCTCTCTCTCTCTCATTCTCTCTCTCTGTCTCACTCTCTGTCTCTCTCTGTCTCACTCTCTCTCTCTCTCTCATTCTCTCTCTCTGTCTCACTCTCTGTTTCTGTCTCTCTCACTCTCTCTCTCTCTCTCTCTCTCTCTCTGAACGTGTAAAACTATCCACTATACAGATCGCAATACAAGTTTTGAGGATATTTAATGCACTCTGTGGCACAGTGAAACAAACAAACGATCAAGCCGTGAAACCACAAGTTCTAAGAATTCGGCTTGATTTAAGCTACATGTTATCGAACAACTTTTATGTTAATTTCTAGTCTCTATTAACTTTCTTTGATTGGATGTTTGTTTATGTTTGTATCTCACATCTCATGTTATTTAATTCATGATCTCAGAATGAGCTGAAACTTTCAACATTTACAACAAAAAAAACAATTTACGATGAAGACCTTACATGATCAGTTGTTAAACTGTGACATCTTACTTCATTTGAAGGGTTTATTTATTTCTTTACACATTAAAACAACTTTATGATGTCCATCGAAGCTGTAATTTCTTTATTTACACGCATTCAACATTATGTTCATAATATGTTAGTAAAAAGTAACCTCGATTAACAAACGATTGACATATATTATATATAAAAATGAAAGTATGTATGTTTGTATTTGTGTGTATGTGTATGTATGGGTATATGTGTGTGTGTGTATGTGTTTATATCCTTTATAGCTTATTGCACCATTCATCATATTTTAGACTATTGAGTATGCTACGGAGATGGTAACTAGAAATATTTAAATTTTGTTTAAAGTTAGCACTCATTGGGCCCCGCGACCCCATAATGTCGTTTTTTAGCTTATAAGAGATATATAAATATTGGTTTAACCGTCATCTACTGGGTAAATGAATAAATCATAACGAGGGGTTGGCTGAATATTTGGCATGCCGGATATCAGGACCTGATATCGGATTTCAACTACTATCCTGATTTGCCAAATACATATGGCAGATCCGCATAAGTTCCGGATATCAATTGTGATTTGATTTGCTACCTTAATATTGTCTCTTATTCAGTCTTATAATTTTTTACCTCTAGTCTATTGTGAATAGTAAAATTATACACACTCATTTAAGTAACAAATTAAGTTACAATTTAAATTATTAATATATAACAAAATAAACAAGTTAACAAGTTGATCATAAAATCATTCAAACCCATGCATAATATAGTGAACCAATAGATTTCAAAACGATAAAAATATAAAGTGAAAGAGTTACAAGTATAGATATTACATTGCTACATTGGATAACAAACTAAGTAAAACTAACAGCATATTAAACTTAAATCGTCTGAATAAAAGAACAGTTTTTATGATGGCTCTAGATCACGACTCTTGTACACTACACTTCACACTCAGTACAGCACTGTTCGCTTGGTACACACTACACAATTCGTTGAACTTCGTTTAAGTTCGTTCATTCAATTCATTGTAAAATGTTCATCGTTGACATTGACATTGTCACAGACTGTCATTGTAGATAGCAGATACCCTCCATATGTTGGATAATAAATATTTTAATAAATAGTATTAAATCCTAAATAGAAAGTAGTAAAGTACAACCCCTTAGCTCTTACATTTAAATGTGGAGATATCCAGATCCGGCAAATATTAAGGCCAAACTATCCGGATCAAGCTAATAGTAAAAAACCTTATCCTGCCACCAATGTTCCCTCTAAGGTTCGTTGATTCGTGTGTGTTGTAAAAAAGCGTGTGTGTAAAGTTGCACAACATCCTATTTTTGTGTGCAATATTTTACCAAATTTGCTACGCGGCAATTCTAAACTGCTGCGCAGCTGGTAAGATACCTGATGAAAGGGAACATTGCCGGCCAACCCCTAATCATAACCCAACTATTTATATTAAAACTTAATAACCTATATTAAAATACTATATGGCAATCGACTCCTAATGTGCATTTCTTCGTGCTGGGGGGGGGGTGTTATGTTTTTCTTTTAAGACTTCGTTTAGTCATTCACTGACTTTAAAATAAAGAAGAAATTGTAAATAATATTTATATATCAAACCTAGATGATAACGCGTCTATTCTATTAACAATGGAAAAATGTTGAATTATTTATAGTTTACATGAATGTAGTAAACAGTTTTAATGATTAGTTAGTATTGTTAAGTATTGACTACAACAGATGATTAGTTAGTATTGTAAGTATTGACTACAACAGATGATTAGTTAGTATTGTAAGTATTGACTACAACAGATGATTAGTTAGTATTGTAAGTATTGACTACAACAGTGATTAGTTTGTATTGTAAGTATTGACTACAACAGATGATTAGTTAGTATTGTAAGTATTGACTACAACAGATGATTAGTTAGTATTGTAAGTATTGACTACAACAGATGATTAGTTAGTATTGTAAGTATTGACTACAACAGATGATTAGTTAGTATTGTAAGTATTGACTACAACAGATGATTAGTTAGTATTGTAAGTATTGACTACAACAGATGATTAGTTAGTATTGTAAGTATTGACTACAACAGATGATTAGTTAGTATTGTAAGTATTGACTACAACAGATGATTAGTTAGTATTGTAAGTATTGACTACAACAGATGATTAGTTAGTATTGTAAGTATTGACTACAACAGATGATTAGTTAGTATTGTAAGTATTGACTACAACAGATGATTAGTTAGTATTGTAAGTATTGACTACAACAGATGATTAGTTAGTATTGTAAGTATTGACTACAACAGATGATTAGTTAGTATTGTAAGTATTGACTACAACAGATGATTAGTTAGTATTGTAAGTATTGACTACAACAGATGATTAGTTAGTATTGTAAGTATTGACTACAACAGATGATTAGTTAGTATTGTAAGTATTGACTACAACAGATGATTAGTTAGTATTGTAAGTATTGACTACAACAGATGATTAGTTAGTATTGTAAGTATTGACTACAACAGATGATTAGTTAGTATTGTAAGTATTGACTACAACAGATGATTAGTTAGTATTGTAAGTATTGACTACAACAGATGATTAGTTAGTATTGTAAGTATTGACTACAACAGATGATTAGTTAGTATTGTAAGTATTGACTACAACAGATGATTAGTTAGTATTGTAAGTATTGACTACAACAGATGATTAGTTAGTATTGTAAGTATTGACTACAACAGATGATTAGTTAGTATTGTAAGTATTGACTACAACAGATGATTAGTTAGTATTGTAAGTATTGACTACAACAGATGATTAGTTAGTATTGTAAGTATTGACTACAACAGATGATTAGTTAGTATTGTAAGTATTGACTACAACAGATGATTAGTTAGTATTGTAAGTATTGACTACAACAGCATGATTAGTCTGTATAGTAAGTAGCGTCTGTAAACAGATAGATTAGTTAGTATTGTAAGTATTGACTACAACAGATGATTAGTTAGTATTGTAAGTATTGACTACAACAGATGATTAGTTAGTATTGTAAGTATTGACTACAACAGATGATTAGTTAGTATTGTAAGTATTGACTACAACAGATGATTAGTTGGTATTGTAAGTATTGACTACAACAGATGATTAGTTAGTATTGTAAGTATTGACTACAACAGATGATTAGTTAGTATTGTAAGTATTGACTACAACAGATGATTAGTTAGTATTGTAAGTATTGACTACAACAGATGATTAGTTGGTATTGTAAGTATTGACTACAACAGATGATTAGTTAGTATTGTAAGTATTGACTACAACAGATGATTAGTTAGTATTGTAAGTATTGACTACAACAGATGATTAGTTAGTATTGTAAGTATTGACTACAACAGATGATTAGTTAGTATTGTAAGTATTGACTACAACAGATGGTTAGTTAGTATTGTAAGTATTGACTACAACAGATGATTAGTTAGTATTGTAAGTATTGACTACAACAGATGATTAGTTAGTATTGTAAGTATTGACTACAACAGATGATTAGTTAGTATTGTAAGTATTGACTACAACAGATGATTAGTTGGTATTGTAAGTATTGACTACAACAGATGATTAGTTGGTATTGTAAGTATTGACTACAACAGATGATTAGTTAGTATTGTAAGACAGATGATTAGTTAGTATTGTAAGTATTGACTACAACAGATGATTAGTTAGTATTGTAAGTATTGACTACAACAGATGATTAGTTTAGTATTGTAAGTATTGACTACGACAGATGATTAGTTAGTATTGTAAGTATTGACTACAACAGATGATTAGTTGGTATTGTAAGTATTGACTACAACAGATGATTAGTTAGTATTGTAAGTATTGGCTACAACAGATGATTAGTTAGTATTGTAAGTATTGACAACAACAGATGATTAGTTGGTATTGTAAGTATTGACTACAACAGATGATTAGTTGGTATTGTAAGTATTGACTACAACAGATGATTAGTTAATATTGTAAGTATTGACTACAACAGATTATTAGTTAGTATTGTAAGTATTGACTACAACAGTTGATTAGTTAGTATTGTAAGTATTGACTACAACAGATGATTAGTTAGTATTGTAAGTATTGACTACAACAGATGATTAGTTAGTATTGTAAGTATTGACTATAACAGATGATTAGTTGGTATTGTAAGTATTGACTACAACAGATGATTAGTTAGTATTGTAAGTATTGACTACAACAGATGATTAGTTAGTATTGTAAGTAATGACTACAACAGATGATTAGTTAGTATTGTAAGTATTGACTACAACAGATGATTAGTTAGTATTGTTTTAGTATACATGTATTGTATTCCCCATTCAATTTTACACGATATTGAGCATAATAGATAAATATATTTTTATATTTGTAATGAAAATGAACAGATTTTCGACCGTCATATGTTAAACTGATGGGCCCGGTGACCCTTAAAGTAATTTCTTTTTTTTATCTATATGTATTCCTTTTTACTGAGATCGTTGCAACGCACGACGGGTCTGCTAGTTTCAAATAAAATATACGTGGATTTTAAATAAAGTAAAGAGAATTAAAATAAATCAATATATATGTTTGTAACATGTTAATATTACAATTGCATAGTTAGTGTTACCATAAACTGTATTAGGGCATATCACAGATAGTTTACTGGCAAAATTGTCAAATAAAAAAATAGAAATTCATTGAAGGAAAGGTCACAAAACACCCAATGTGGAGATCTTATATTACTACTTTATATTTGCCATAATGATGACATAATTGTTGCTGACAAATATTTACAAAAATAGACATGTGAAAATTTCTAAATACATATCTTTAATTCAGAGATACGATGGATGACAAGTTTAAAAATATTTTTGACATCAACAATTTTACACAAAGTAATATTATTTTTAGCTTTGAGTACGAATAAAGTGGACACCACTTTTAGAAGAAGAAACTATCCAGTTATGCGTCGGAGGAGTTAGTTCACACATCTTTTTATTACTGTTTTTTTCTAAAAATTATAGTTTACATTTTTTTATATATAAAGAATTTTCAATGCAATTTATAGAAATAAACACTCATTAATTGACATTTTTAAATTTGAAAATGACATACATTGGTTGTATTGTATTAAAAAAACTCCCTGACAAATATTGTTTATTAAAGTTAAAATAAACAATTTTTAGTATAAAAAGTGTAAGTTGTATCCCTTGTTTTTGTAAATTTCTTACTTATTTGCACTTGTAGCAAAGGTGTCAAGATAAATGATATCTAGACAACTCTGCTGAAAATAATCAGCACTTTATCCATGGCGGAAAATAAACAATCTTAAAATATAATTAAGAAAATTTACAAACATAGAGAATATAACATACATACAAAATGGCTGCTTGTAGTTTATAAATATTTTATTAATTGCAAATGACGTCATTAGTTTTGCTCTACTCCACACAATTTTGTAGCATAGTTGTATTTAATGTGACGCTGTACTTCCTATCTTGGTGTTCTTCTATCTGTCTATTCACATCTCTCGTTATCAACTCAGACATAAACACGAACACTTTCTATACCCTATATGTGCACCTTAACTTTCTGTGAACTGTATCTTAGTTTTTATAATCTGATTTAATGTCATTATAACTGTATCTTAGTTTTTATAATCTGAATCAATGTCATTATAACTGTATCTTAGTTTTTATAATCTGAATCAATGTCATTATAACTGTATCTTAGTTTTTATAATCTGAATCAATGTCATTATAACAGTATCTTAGTTTTTATAATCTGATTCAATGTCATTATAACTGTATCTTAGTTTTTATAATCTGATTCAATGTCATTATAACTGTATCTCAGTTTTTATAATCTGATTCAATGTCATTATAACTGTATCTTAGTTTTTATAATCTGATTCAATGTCATTATAACTGTATCTTAGTTTTTATAATCTGATTCAATGTCATTATAACTGTATCTTAGTTTTTATAATCTGAATCAATGTCATTATAACAGTATCTTAGTTTTTATAATCTGATTCAATGTCATTATAACTGTATCTTAGTTTTTATAATCTGATTCAATGTCATTATAACTGTATCTCAGTTTTTATAATCTGATTCAATGTCATTTTAACTGTATCTTAGTTTTTATAATCTGATTCAATGTCATTTTCTCACAATAACCATCAATAACATTCTAAGAATGTAGATCTACTACTGCTTATAATTTATGACACGCCTATTCATTTACTTTTAAGATAGTCAAAACATAAATCTTATTGTAGTCTATTTTATAAATGTTGTCTTAAAAAGTCTATTTCGAAAAACAATATTTATTGTATGGTAGTGGGATGTGCTAAATTAAAATTTGACAACTTTCATGTCATAATTATTAACTGAAATAAATGTAACAACTTTCATATCATAATTAGTAACTGAAATAAATGTAACAACTTTCATGTCATAATTAGTAACTGAAATAAATGTAACAAATTTCATGTCATAATTAGCAACTGAAATAAATATAACAACTTTAATGTCATAATTAGCAACTGAAATAAATGTAACAATTTTCATGTCATAATTAGTAACTAAAATAAATGCAACAACTTTCATGTCATAATTAGTAACTGAAATAAATGTAACAAATTTCATGTCATAATTAGCAACTGAAATAAATATAACAACTTTCATGTCATAATTAGCAACTGAAATAAATGTAACAATTTTCATGTCATAATTAGTAACTGAAATAAATATAACAACTTTCATGTCATAATTAGTAACTGAAATAAATGTAACAAATTTCATGTCATAATTAGCAACTGAAATAAATATAACAACTTTCATGTCATAATTAGCAACTGAAATAAATGTAACAATTTTCATGTCATAATTAGTAACTGAAATAAATATAACAACTTTCATGTCATAATTAGTAACTGAAATAAATGTATGTAAGTATCACGTGACTTTATTATGATGGAACACTCTTATAAAAAGTATTTTTGTTAACTTTTGTATTCAGTTAATTAAGTCACTGGTAGTTACCGGTAGTGCTAGTGTACAACATTAACTGCATGTACCTGCCACGTTCAGGTAGAGCTAGTGTACAACATTAACTGCATGTACCTGCCACGTTCAGGTAGAGCAAGTGTACAACATTAACTGCATGTACCTGCCACGTTCAGGTAGAGCTAGTGTACAACATTAACTGCATGTACCTGCCACGTTCAGGTAGAGCTAGTGTACAACATTAACTGCATGTACCTGCCACGTTCAGGTAGTGCTAGTGTACAACATTAACTGCATGTACCTGCCATGTTCAACACACGGTCAACCAATTGTTTTGAGGCTGGGTGGAGTCACTGCTGATACTGAGAAGTAAGGACCGTAACTCTTTGATTGTTCTAGGATCTATACCTAGGTTAAATCTCACAATATTATTTTAAAGGAAAAAAAACCAAATTTTAAAGCACGAATTTTACCACCGACTTATCTACAGATAATAGCATAGTTCATAATCGTTTGTCAACAAGCTACACTCGCTCGACATATACACGAGATTCACGAAGAGACGAGTATATAGTGTAAGGACTTACAAAGCGGCAATATTAATTTGCTCCCATTTTACGTAAAAACCTACAATTTGTAAAATTTAAAAACGTGTCTTACATGAGTCTCTTTAAAAAAAATTGCTTACAGATTTTTCCAATACATTTCAGGTAGTTAACGTGAACTTAAATCGAAATATAAGGTTAGGCTACTATTTATTTATACACACAATAGTTTCAAAGTCTTATTGCTTATTTCTCTAATACAAGCTCCTTTGTTGTATTCACATTAATTTTAATAGCTTGCTTTTACCTATTCCTTATGATGGAAAATTGAATTTCAATTTGGAAAATTGAATTTCAATTTTCTCTAATTTTGTGATGCTAATTTTATGTGAAAATGTCTCAATTTTCTACGAATTCGTGATGCTAATTTTAGGTGAAAATGTCTAAATTTTCCACAAATTCGTGATGCTAATTTTATGTGAAAATGTCTACGGTTCCAAATGAGTTTACAATACGATCTGACATTATCAACTTTTTCAACTAAACAAGTGGTCAAATTGTAAAATTAAATCTTAAGATGTTGTTATATTATTTCTTCTAAGCAAACAACAGTGACTTGGTACCATATCGAGTAAAGGCTATTCAATTATTTCTTGTGATGTCATTATCATTGTTTCTTGTTAACTAAACCTAACACTGAATCGGTGAGTAAAAATACTAATATAATATTTGATTATATTTTTTACTATTAGTCCATCTATCAGTCCAGGGCCGTTTTGACCGGGGCCGTTAGGTCGGAGCCCATTCTAGGAATGTTGGAGCCCATTTTAGGGATGTCGGAGCCCATTCTAGGGATGTCGGAGCCCATTTTAGGGATGTCGGAGCCAATTCTAGGGGCCGTTTTGTCGGTTAACCCACCAGGGAGATTCATCATCACTTGAGTGATCTCTAAGAGAAAAAAATTTAAAAGATTATTTTTATTCAAATTAAATTCCTAATTATTGTTTGATCAACTGTGAATGTTACCCTTATAGAGTCCAGTCAGCAACGAACTCAGTTATGACAAAGTAGAAATATTTGACTTTTATAAACTATTAGTTTTTAAAATTAAACATTCAATAGACTTTAGACATTAGGCCATGAAATAAAACCAATGTATATTTTAAAGTTAAAATGTTATATATTACTACTTAATAGGGCTGGGAAATAAACGATTAATTTCTCGATTAATCGTTAAAAGTTTTTAACGATTAAATTTTTTTTACGATTAATCGACCTACCACTTATAAATGTACTGGAAGTCAACGAGTAAAATATTTCGGCCGATAAATATAAACTAATTTCCGGACGATTACATGAACATTTTGGTTTTAAACTAACGACCGAAGTGAATGATAAAGGCCATTGTGTACATTGAGAGAAATCGTTTACCTACAATACAATGTTCCCTCTACTACCTCTAAGCTTCGTTTGCAAAGTTTTTAAAAAAAACTCGTGTGCAAAGTTGCACAACGTCAATTTTTTGTGCAATATTTTACAAAATTTGCTGCGCCGTGATTCTAAACTCCTGCGTGGCGTCGGTCAAATATCTGCGCAGCGGCGCTGATTAAAGTGAAAATTGCTACCATGGTTCTAACACTTCGCTTACATATCACCTGAAAACCAAACATCCACGACAGTATCGGAAACTTCAGCTAAGACAATCTAAAGCTATGTGAACCATTGTTCAGCTCGGCTGGTTATATTGTCAATAAGACCCGCTCATCACTTTGACCAAATAATGTGAATACACTTGTCTGTTTGCGTTGTTGGTTAAAATATGTCATATAAAGAAGACATCCAAGTGTTATTTCGATTTTCGACAAGTATGTTTAATAATTGTTACTAATGACACAATAAATTTTAATTTTTGGCTTTAATCGACATTAACGATTAATTAATCGTTAATTTTTCAAAAGTTAACGATTAATTTTAAATTAATCGATAATGGCCCTACTACTTAATACATGGTATAATAGCCGATCAATTGCACTCAAAATATTTGGTACAACTCTAAGAAAGGCAATGTTAATCTCATACCCAGATATGACATCTACCAGTGCTGCCAGTGACAATTTCGGAAAAAACATAGTCAAAAATTTTTTAAAAACCTAGATCGGATTTTAAAAATCTAGACACGCTAAAAATAAATAAATGTGACATCACAAACGTCCCCCCCCCCGACAAAAAAGCCATTTTTCCTGTTTGAAAAAGACTTTTATTGTCATTTAAGTGTGTATTTAGTGTGAGGCTGCCGTCTAATATCGTAACTCAGGCAAAGCCATTTCAAACGTAATTAAATAATTCGTAAGCGATTAAACATTTAAGTGGAGCTTTCATTTAAAGTTGCAAGTTTTGGATGTCACGTAACAGTTCTTAAACATCCCCTCCCCCTTGTTACACATTTCACAAATGTGTAACCCCTTTCCCCCAATGAGTGTCGTCATTTATGGACGGCCCCTAAGGTATCAGTATATTCTACATAATTATTTATAAATATACTTACATCTTCATTTATTCATGACTTATGCCATATTCCTAATAAATAGCAATCTTATTTGCATTCTTGGCATAATTCTTATTTTATACAGACGATTATTATACGTTACGATTACCCATTGTTTATGTCTAGAATGCATTTTTATTTGAGTTTTAAATGTGAACAGAGTGTTAGTTTTCCTCGTTTGATCAGGCAATCTATTCCTTTTCTAAATTCCGGACAGAAAGACCGAGAATTTGTATGTGTTGAATCTTGTATACGGAATAGGAAAAGTGTTTTTAAAACTATGCCTATATGACGGTTGTATTAGATAAGCTTTGGTTTTTACCATGAATACTTGAGAGAATATTCTCTCAACGCAGACAGAAGAAAATGGAAGAGCTGTTAAGTTTGTGATGAAGTGATGATGTCTAATAAAATTGAATATTTTGGCTGATTCAAGCTGTTTTATCTTGTACCAGATTTATTTAGACAGATGGCACCTCAGCCGCGCCACCTTTAAAATTCAGTGGAATAAAGCTATAAATATCATAATGTAACATGACAGAGCGACTGAAAAAACTGTTGCCAACTAATTCTTATTTTTTTGTGAAAAATAGAATTTATTTAGGATATTAATTTCACATATTAATTAATTTTTGTACTTTAACATCGTTTATTTACTTTTTTAAAAAGAAAAACCTAGATTATTGTTAGCTTTAAATTTAAAAAAAAACAAAAAACATAGACGTGGTCAAAAAACCCTAGATCTAGGTTGAAGAACCTAGTGCTGTCAGCACTGACAGCAAAGCTGTTATTAACTCTCTCGCTAATTTGTAAATTATCTATGTAAGAAATTTAATTTTAAAAAGGATTTTATTTCTTCACGACTTTAACCAAGTTTCCTATTAATATAATAATGGGGTTGAGACTGCAATCAGGCTTTTAAATAGGTAAATGTATAATATAAAAACAGGGTATTAGTAGGCCTGACAAGACGTAACACAACAGCGAACGTTTCGGCAAAGAGCCTTCCTCAACGGACAAATAGTACACAAATGAAACAAACAAAACGAAATAATAATTAAAAAAACACTTAGCTGCGGTAAAATCCAAGTAGTCCAGTAGAGATAAAGTAAGGAGAGAAAAAAAAGAGTTTATATAGGAAAGAATAGGGTGGGTGTGGCCAATCAATCAGCTTGTCAGTGCGAACACAACGTTGATCCCATGTGGTGTAAGAGTCCCATACTCATGGATTAGTCTATTCTCCAGACTGACCCGGCCGGGTGTGTTTGTACAAGAAATCAAGGCGGTTACAGACATGTCATCGACGCCCATGTGGTCACGTCCATTGAAGTGTCGGGAGACAGGACACTGTTTGTCTTGTTTAATGGCCCGTACATGCTCAGCGATGCAGCAGGAGAGTAATCTCCCCGTCTCACCAATGTACTTCAAAGGACAGCGCTTACACACAATGGTGTAGACAACATTGCGGCTGGTACAAAGATAGCCATTCCTAATCTTGAATATACCCTTTTGACTATAAATCCATTATATATGAGACATAAATAAACGTATTGATTATTATCAAACGCGACAAACATTTACAGACTGACACCAAGTGATACCACATGGCTTTAAAACCGGGATGGGAGGGGGTGTGGACATCTACGGGTGGCGTTAACGCGTGAAATCAAATGGCACGTTAAAGAAAAATAATAACAAACCATGAATTTGAATTACATATGTCATATAGAGATAAACTAAAAATGCATTAATTTAATTACGGTAAAATCGATCGATCTGAAATGTTGATACGATGCATTGCTAGGTGACACAAGTTTATGTGCCAAATTTCAGCTCGATGGCATCATGGGAAGTGGCTCATTTTTTACTTGTGTTTTCCGTCCAACGACGAACGACAGGGACGGCGGTGAAGTTAATATAAGGGATTTAAATATAAAACAACACCATATAAACAATGTTTTTAAATCCTTTATATTAACTCGTGGTGTCTGCACCCGCCCTTGCTTGTCGCCAAAACTTTTGATCGATTTTAACCCACTTGCTCGTAAGTTAGCGAGCTGAAATTTTGCAGGCAGTTTTGTACCGATAATAAAAACAAAGTATCAAAATTTCAGATCGATCGCATGTACCGTAATTAAATTATTGATTTTTTAGATTATTTTTTTTATTCCTAAATATTATGCTATTTTTTGAGATAGATCGTCGCGGCTTGTATTATATTGAACAACCGTTCTGTCGCGCAATAAGGTGCGTATTTTTTTGACAACTCTTTTTATAAACATATGCCTGATCGGTGCGCATTATATTAAACATGTTTTACGACACAACTGCAATTTTGTATTTCTGGATGGTCTGGCGCTGCGTATTATAATGAACATTCTTTTAGTTACGTCTCGTACATAAAGGATTTATAGTGAAAAACTTGTTTTTTACGGGTTTTTAAAAATTTACTATAAATCCCTTATAAATGAGACATATCTAAAAGCATTGATTATGTTCCAACGCGAAAAACATTTACAGACTGAAACCGAGTTATATCCCCTGACTTTAAAACCGGGGGAAGGGATGGGAGAGGTGTTTTGACATCGACGGGTGGCGTCCACGCGTCGACTCAACTGGCACGTGAAAGAAAAACAATAACAAGCCGTAAATTTGAATTACATATGTTATATAAAGATACATTAAAAATGCATTAATTTAATTACGGTACGTTCGATCGATCTGAAATTTTAATACGATGCATTGCTAGGTGACACGAGTCTATGTGCCAAATTTAAGCTCGATGGCATCAAGGAAAGTGGGTCATTTATTACTTTTGCTTTTCCACCAGACGACAAACGACAGAGACGGCGGTGAAATTAATATAAGGGATTTAATAACTTTTCGAACGTTCCACATAAAATTGTGCAATATGAAAATAAATGAAAAAAATAAAAGTAAATAAAATAAATGAAAGTTTTGTATTACATTATTTTTTTTCTCTGATGTGTATTTAAAAAAAAATAAAAAATAGATTTCAGCTGAAATGTATTCTTCTTTAAACTTCCGTCATTTTTGACGGGTAATACACTAGTTATACTATAAATTAAAAATTAGAAACGTAAAAACAATATATTCTCGTTACTAAAAATGTTGTTAATAAATTTTGACACCAATCAATATCCTCTAATTACCAATGGATAGTTTTAATATCTTTGTATTATATAATATCACCTTCTTACCCCTACAGTTAGATATTCAGTGCCATTGATCTGCTATTATACCACATATTAAATAGTAATATAACATTTCTGTAGACTATAAATATGATTAACATTTTATTTTGTGATTTTCTGTCTAATTAATTTTTAAATGTTAAGAATTAAAATGTTTGTTTTTGAAATATTACTGACAAGACTTATCTCAGTTTGTAACTCCCTTGACTTTATAAAGTTAACATTAACAAATAATTTAAAAGAAAATTTAAAGGTCGAAATTAACAACCCATCTTTATTCTTGAACATTTAAACATTTAGTATTTCTGATTTAGTATTTTAAAACATATATATCTCCAAAGTTTTGTTTTAATGTTTCCCTTTCATTAATTTCTTAAAACCAGTTCTTTAAAAAACATTATTTTATTAAGAAAGATATCAGTCAAAGGGTGATGGCTCTTTTTAATGTCTATCCAATAATGAAACATATCTAATAACATTTTGAATTAACTAAATACTTGTATAAAAAAATTAAACAACATTTTGTATTTACTAAATACTTGTACAAAGAAGGTAGATAATAATAAAAAACAACACATTATTGCCCTAACACAATGCCGATTTGTAATACCTTGTGGATGTATGGTAAAAGAGATTTAGAGAAGTTAGAGACAAAAGCTTCAAATAATAATTATGCATACATTATCAATAAGAAAAGAAACACAATCTATAAATACATTTGGTGGATGGTGAAAGTCTAAATAAATTGAAATGTAATGTTAAGGTATCAATGTTTGTTCTATGTGGAATTGATTGAACCGGCAATGATGCTTATCTATCGACAAGAGTCTTAAAAGGTAAAACGACGTCTAGGCAAAAGAAAAGCCTTCATGACAGATGATTCATATAAATAGTTACCTTGAGGGGACACAGCATGACTCGCCAGATTTCTTTTGATGTCCAGCAACAACCCTATCATTCAATGACTCAGCTGTGAGTCAAATCGTGCCTACAAGACATTTACTAGAGAAATGGCTAAAGAGTTGGACTTGAGGTGAGATGGTAAGAAAACGTTATTAGTTCATGCTACCATCGTGGTTAAAGAGTTGAACTTGAAGTGAGACGGTAAGAAAACGTTATTAGTTCATGCTACCGTCGTGGTTACAGAGTTGGACTTGAGGTGAGACGGTAAGAAAACGTTATTAGTTCATGCTACCGTCGTGGTTAAATAGTTGGACTTGAGGTGAGACGGTAAGAAAACGTTATTAGTTCATGCACGATCGTGGTTAAGTAGTTGGACTTGAGGTGAGATGGTAAGAAAACGTAATTAGTTCATGATACCATCGTGGTTAAATAGTTGGACTTGAGGTGAGATGGTAAGAAAACGTTATTAGTTCATGCTACTATCGTGGTTAAATAGTTGGACTTGAAGTGAGATGGTAAGAAAACGTTATTAGTTCATGATACCATCGTGGTTAAATAGTTGGACTTGAGGTGAGATGGTAAGAACACGTTATTAGTTCATGCTACCATCGTTTTTAAACTGCCCTGTAGTAGTCAGAACCTAATCACCCCGCTGAGAACTGAACATTTTCCCAATCAGATTTACTTTCAAGGACTGGACATTAGAAGGACATCGACTGCTGAATATGTTGCGATATTGAGAAAACAGTGGGGAAGTTGTTGGTGCTAAAATGTGTATAAACTTTGTTTAGTTGGTTGTTGGGATTTGTTTATAGTTAATAAGAAATAGACTTTAATTTATAGATCTACACAGTAATAATACATGTGACTTGTGAACGCTGCGTCACTTGCCAATACGTTCTTACCATAACGTAGCACGCAATAATCCTCTGTATAGAAGGAGCGTTTGTACAGATACAACAATACCAGATGAAATTGACATAACCAAACTTAGCTCTTAAAAATACAGAGAAAAGAAAACTCTACTAATTACAATTTGAACATATTTTAATTAGGGCTATATATTTATTTTACTGGTCTTGTAAAAATTATTTTAAAATCAATTTTATACTTCATTGTTTAATTAACATATGATTCTTATAATGTAAACTAACTGTTTTAGATAATATATTTCTCTTAAGATCAGTAAACAATGTAATTAGTCGTGCCAAAATATCGAAAAAGTTTAAATATGAAAGATATTATAAAAATTTGTAATTTTAATATTATAATAAAGTTTTTATTTTTATTTTTATTCTTTCATATTGTTTGTGAATTTTTAAAAACTATTCTTTAAATAATTAATTGATTTTAAATATTATAACTATAATTTAGCGCTGCAGTTATCTAAGATTAATTAATCGATTAATTTTTAAAAATTGTTATCGCTTAAATAAATTTGATCGTTCAGAATTCGATTAAAATTGAAAGAAATAATTCTAATATTTTTTTCAATTCATTTATAATTTATATTTTTGCCATTTACTTATTTTCCCAAGTATTATTAATATTTATTTAGACGAGCATATGTAAACAAAAATGTTTTTCTTCCTTATTTCTTGCATAGCAGAAGGAATTTGCTTTGTTACGTCTCAAAATTTGTAAGCCAATGAATAACCGCGACTTAACCGATTTTGCGAAATCATGAATCGCTACTTTATATGCGTTATAAAAATATAATTAATTGAAATTAATCAAATAATCGTCACAATTTTCCCAATTAATCGAACAAAATGTTTTAATCTATACCAGCTCTACTATAAATACTTTAATGTGTAAACCTTACTAAACTTATGCTTATGTGTCAAAATTAATTTTTAAAAATAAAATCGATCATGCAAAAGCCTCAAGTACATTTTTATTTTGTTAAATATTATCAAACTATCAATATCCATAATAAGCTTTGTATAGCCCGTCTGTCAGTAACACTACTAATTTTATAGAGCAGCGCACCGCTAAACTTTAAAAAAATACTGCACCAAATATAACTCTTTTCGAACGTCCGCATAAAATCGTACAAAATTAAAATACATGAATAAAATAGAAATCAATAAAATAATTAAAAGCTCTGTATTACATTTTTTTAAAAATTCGTATGTGTATTTTTTTTTAAATTAATGTATTTCAGCTGAAATATATTTATTTTGAATTTTTTTAAAATATTATAATTATAAAAATATAAACGTTCACAGTGTTAAGTTTTTTTCACGATTAAAATTAGTTTCTAAGGGAAATAAGAAGTATAAAATATATATTACTTACATTTATTTAATTTAATATTAATTTCTTTTTTTTAAATAATATGAATATTAAATATTTGAGTGTCGATAGAACAAGTGTTAAATATTATGCGACATTTAAACTTACGTTTGTGTAGCTAATATTATTTATTAAAAAAGATGTGTAAGCGTTTTTAAAAATAAAGAAAATATTTATACAAATATTTTTAATGAGTTAATACAGATAAGCACACTCTTTACGTACTGACCTATCATTATGCCGACAGTCGTACGCCACTTAACTTTGATCCCTGTTTTCAGAGATATTATTCTTTAAAGTGTAAGGATCTCACAAGACAATTACCATTAAAAATTCACTGGGTCTGTCATCATTTAAATGGATGGCGTCATAGATAATTGGTCCTTAGCAATGTTGAATGTGGGTTCAATCGTTAATGTATTTCAAGGTTAGTAATGTCAAAGATAGTGCTAGTAAATTCTCGCCAACACCTCCCAAAGTATCCTGATGGATGGCGTTTTAAAATATCATCTGGTGTCCAAAGTCTGGTGAATTATCTTTGAACTGATCGAAGAAGGGGTGAAGTTGGGCGGTTGGCGCCTTAAAACCAGCAGCTTCTGTCAGATTGGGCTCGTAAACCCTGATTGGTAGCTCAACTAGGAGAGGTAAACCCTGATCTCAAATATCTGCTGTCTGGCGGCTACACGTGTTTATGAAAAGATTAAAGGAGTAAACCATGATAGAAAATAAGGCGATGGAGTCAATTAGGAAGTCTCATAGCGAATGCGCTCTTCTGTCAAGTGACTCCTTCGAGGTGGATGGCTCTTTGTTGTATCCCCTTAGCTGTTGTCCTCGAATCACCATCTGGATGGATATAGAGGGCCTGCTGCCTGGGCAACAGCTGACCTTATTAAAAGCATAGTCAAGTCCATAGTGCCTTCATTTGTGTTCTCTTTTGCGCGGGAAAAGGAACATTAGAAATAACACCACCCAATGAGGACGGAAGGATGCCATAAATAGATATTGATATAAGCCTAATTAAAAAAATACTAATGCATGATAACATAAATTTCTAGGTATTTGTATCATTTTTTCAAAATTTTTATTTTTTATTTGCAAATTGTTTTATGGACTACATTATAAAAAAACTAAATTGACAATTCAATGTTTTAACCTGTTAACGATATAAATCATAAAGACTGTAAACATAAATATAACTTGCCAACATGAAACTGTTTTATCTGTGAGAAGATCATAATTAAACAACCCCGTAAAAACAAAGTTGTTGACTATAAATCCCTTATATATGAGATATAACTAAAAGTATTGATTATGTTTCAACGCGATAAAAGTCTATAAACGTCTACACACGTTCTAATTACATCAACAGAAATTCTTTTATTTGCACATTTTCTGACAAATACGTGACCTCAAAACACACCAAAGCACGTTACGTGAGTTACTCACAACAAAGATTTGAAAGGCCTTATTTACTTTGTTTTTCCGCCCGCCCGCGAACGACAGAGATCATGACAGACAAGATTTCGAAGTTAATATATGAGACATAACTAAAAGGGGGGGGGGTGGGAGAGGGGAAAGGTCTTGTCACCGATATTTACTTTTGTATTATCTCCCTTGGCTTTAAAACTAGGTCAAAACTCTAGCAGACGACTACTAAACGTTCTAAATAGTGATTTATATAGATAAACTAAAAATGCATTAATTTAATTACGGTACGTTCGATCGATTTGAAACTTTGATACGATGCATTGTTAGGTGACACGGGCCCGTGTGCCGAATTTCAGTTCGATGGTTTCACTGGAAGTGGGTCATTTTCGACTTTTGTTTTTCCGCGGGCGGACGAGACGAGACGAACGAGTCGGTGGTGAAGTTAATATAAGGGATTTAATAAAACAACCCCGTAATAAAACAAACCCGTAAAAACAAAGTTTTTGACTATAAATCCCTTATATATGAGACATAACTAACAGTATTGATTATTTTCAAACATTTACAGACTGAATCTGTCTTAACTCAAGTTTGCTTCATAACCCTGGGGGGGCGGAGGTGTGGGTGGGAGGGGGGAGGGGTGGGTGGGAGGGGGAGAGGGGAAAAAACATTTACAGACTGACACCGAGTGATGTCCCTTGTCTTTAATAAATGGGGGTGGGATGTGAGGGGGTGTCGGCACGACGGTCGGCGTCAACACGACGGTCGGCGTCAACTCAAACTCACGTGAAACTGGCAGAAAAAAAACAATAACAAACAGTGAATTTTGAATTACATACCTCATATAAGGATAAACTAAAAATGCATTAATTTAATTACGGTACGTTCGATCGATCTGAAATTTTGATACGATGCATTGTTAGGTCAGTCGGGTCCGTGTGCCAATTTTCAGTTCGATCGGATCATGGGAAGTGGGTCATTTTCGACTTCTGTTTTTCCGCCCGCCCGCCGAGCCCAAGACAGAGAGAGAGACAGAGACGGCGGTGAAGTTAATATAAGGGATTTAATAAAGTTTTTGACTATAAATCCCTTATATGTGAGACATAACTAAGGGGGGGGGGTGGAACACGGAAAATGTAACCAAAAGCACGCCGGTACACCACACTAACATTGCAGCGTAAAGCTTGTTCACCCAGCGAAAGTAGGTCAGTGAAGCTTTAATCGAACCGAAATTATCTCCCCTGCCCTAAATATAGGTGCTAGGTTAGCAAGACGACAAATAAAAATTCTAAAAAAGTGATTTATATAGATAAACTAAAAATGCATTAATTTAATTACGGTACTTTCGATCGATCTGAAATTTTGATACGATGCATTGTTAGGTGAGACGGGTTCGTGTGCCAAATTTCAGCTCGAAGGCTTTACGGTAAGTGGGTCATTTTTTACTTCTTTTTTTCCACGGTTGACGAATGAACGATGAGATGGCGGTGAAGTTAATATAAGGGATTTAAAAATAACATTAACATTGTCTAAATTCTACATGAAAATGTTTTATATGTGAGATGATCTTATGGAAATTCTCTATGGTAGACTTTATGGCAACAAAATATATACTACATACAACAATTTGTTTAGATCGCGTGTTGACAAAGCATGGAACAAAAGTTGGCAGCTAGGTCACGAAGACCCTTATAATGAGATTGTAAGGTTGGCAGCTAGGTCGTGACGACCCTTATACTGAGAGCGTAAAAATGGCAAATAGGTCGAGACGACCCTTATACTGAGATTGTAAGGTTGGCATCAAAGACATATCAGCTCCCTCTAAGAGTTATGCTCTCGGCCACATCAATGACATCAGCTCCATCTAATAGTTATGACCTTGGCTACATCAATGAAATCAGCTCCATCTAAGAGTTATGACCTTGGCCACATCAATGACATCATCATAATCTAAGAGTTATGACCTTGGTCACATCAATAACATCAGCTCCATCTAAGAGTTATGACCTTGGTCACATCAATGACATCAGCTCCATCTAAGAGTTATGACCTTGGTCACATCAATGACATCAGCTCCATCTAAGAAGTATGACCTGGGTCACATCAATGACATCAGATCCATCTAAGAGTTATGACCTTGGCCACATCAATGACAGCAGCTGCATTTAAGAGTTATGACCTTGGTCACATCAATGACATCAGCTCCATCTAAGACTTAAGACCTTGGCTACATCAATGACATCAGCTCCATCTAAGAGTTATGACCTTGGCTACATCAATGACATCAGCTCCATCTAAGAGTTATGACCTTGGCTACATCAATGACATCAGCTCCATCTAAGACTTATGACCTTGGCTACATCAATGACATCAGCTCCATCTAAGAGTTATGACCTGGGCTACATCAATGACATCAGCTCCCTCTAAGAGTTATGCTCTAGGCCACATCAATGACATCAGCTCCATCTAAGAGTTATGACCTTGGCCACATAAATGACATCAGCTCCATCTAAGAGTTATGACCTTGGCCACATTAATGATATCAGCGGCATCTAAGAGTTATGACCTTGGCCACATCAATGACATCAGCTCCATCTAAGAGTTATGACCTTGGCTACATCAATGACATCAGCTCCATATAAGAGTTATGACCTTGCTCACATCAATGACATCGGCTCCATCTAAGAGTTATGACCTTGGTCATATCAATGACATCAGCTCCATCTAAGAGTTATGACCTTGGTCACATCAATGACTTCAGCTCCATCTAAGAGTTATGACCTCGGCCACATCAATGACATCAGTTCCATATAAGAGTTATGACCTTGCTCACATCAATGACATCGGCTCCATCTAAGAGTTATGACCTTGGTCATATCAATGACATCAGCTCCATCTAAGAGTTATGACCTTGGTTACATCAATGACATCAGCTCTATCTAAGAGTTATGACCTTGGTCATATCAATGACATCAGCTCCATCTAAGAGTTATGAACTTGGCCACATCAATGATATCAGCTCCATCTTAGAGTTATGACCTTGTCCACATCAATGACATCATCTCCATCTAAGAGTTATGACCTTGGCCACATCAAAGGCATCAGCTCCATCTTAGAGTTTAGACCTTGGCCACATCAATGGCATCAGCTCCATCTAAGAGTTATGACCTCTGTCACTTCAATGACATCATCTCAATTCTAAGAGTTATGACCTTGGCCACATCAATGACATCAGCTCCATCTAAGAGGTATGACCTTGGTAACATCAATGACATCAGCTCCATCTAAGAGTTATGACCTTGGTCATATCACTAACATCAGCTCTATCTAAGAGTTATGACCTCTGTCACATCAATGACATCAGCTCCATCTAAGAGTTATGACCTTGGCCACATCAATGACATCAGCTCCATCTAAGAGTTATGACCTTGGCCACATCAATGACATAAGCTCCATCTAAGAGTTATGACTTTGGTCATATCAATAACATCAGCTCCATCTAAGAGTTATGACTTCTGTCACATCAATGACATCAGCTCCATCTAAGAGTTATGTCCTTGGTCATATCAATGACATCAGCTCCATCTAAGAGTTATGACCTTGGTCACATCAATGACATCAGCTCTATCTAAGAGTTATGACCTTGGTCATATCAATATCATCAGCTCCATCTAAGAGTTATGACCTCTGTCACATCAATGACATCAGCTCCATCTAAGAGTTATGACCTTGGTCATATCAATAACATCAGCTCCATCTAAGAGTTATGACCTCTGTCACTTCAATGACATCAGCTCCATCTAAGAGTTATGACCTTGGTCATATCAATGACATCATCTCCATCTAAGAGTTATGACCTTGGCCACATCAATGACATCAGCTCCATCTAAGAGTTATGACCTTGGCCACATCAATGACATCAGCTCCATCTAAGAGTTATTAATAACTAGAGAATATTGACCAGAGAAAAGAGAAACACACACAAGGTACCTTGACATAAATTTGAACATTTTCACCATTAAACATTTTTATTTAATCAAATATTAAATTAATTGTATATCATAATTACATCTTTATAAAAGATTACGTGTTAACTGTATCCGTATAATCACAGAGAAATAGCTGTTTCTTAGAGACCATTCATTGCATTTATTAAAAAATGTCATTTGTTTTACCGTGTCAACGTAAGTGATAGCATAACCCTTTCAGATATAGGGGATAAATATTTTATTAATTTTTGTTTGAAAACGGGTACATGAAATAGTATAACTGATGCAACATTTATCATTTATTTATAATTTAAAGAATAAACATGAATGAAATAAGTTGTACTTACTTAATGGTCAGTCAAAAGGTTTACTATAGACACAAGTAAAACTCGAGGATTAATTAACCCTAGCGTCGATTGAAGACACGTCCTGTCATTGATGAGGTGTCAATGAAATTTCCCCCCTTCCCCCAAAATAAAAATTAATAAATAAATAAAATAAAATTAAAAAATATAATAAAATATTAAATAATTAATTAAAATTAAAAACAAATATGAAAAAAAAACAACAAAAATACAGAGGAAAGAGAAGTATAATATCTTGCCAACTCGGGGGACCCATAAAAGACGTGCATAATAAAGGAGCGCAAACATTTATTGTATTTGTAGGTGGTTGTTCCGATCTGCGGTGACGTGTAATTAATGTTCTTTTGACTTTGACGAAGAGCCACCAAAACGGGTTACACGTTTTTGCATCTTGCCCATTGAAAGACTCCACAATCCCGAGAGAAATACACCACTGAAAATAACATGTTAATAAGTAAAATGTAAATAAGAAAAACCCGTAAAAAACAAGTTTTTCACTATAAATCCTTTATGTACGCGAAGTAATTAAAAGAATGTTCATTATAATACGCAGCGCCAGACCATCCAGAAATACAAAATTGCAGTTGTGTCGTAAAACATGTTTAATATAATGCGCACCGATCAGGAATATGTTTATAAAAAGAGCTGTCAATAAAATACTCACCTTATTGCGCGACAGAAAGGTTGTTCAATATAATACGCACCGCGACGCTCTATCTCAAAAAATAGCATGATACATAGGGATAAATAATCTAAAAAATCAATAATTTAATTACGGTACATGCGATCGATCTGAAAATTTGATAAATTGTTTTTATTATTGGTACAAAACTGCCTGCAAAATTTCAAATCGCTGGCTTACGAGCAAGTGGGTTAAAAATCGATCAAAAGTTTTGGCGACAAGGTCGGTCGGTCGGTCGGCCGCAGACACCACGAGTTAATATAAAGGATTTAAAAAATCTTTTTTTTTAAAGAGACACGCTTTTTTTACAAACATTTACAGACTGAAACGCGCTGATCTCCCCTGCCCTTGATATAAACACGGGAATTCGGTAAACCAGGTCTGGAGTGAAACCAGTGAGCCGTGGAGGTCAACTCTAGCAGACTACTATACATTCTAAATATTGATAAATACAGATAAACTAAAAATAGATTAATGTAATTACGGTACATTCGATCTGAAATTTTGATACAATGCATTGTCATCCAAGATCTATCTGTGGTAAAATTTTGAGATCTCTAGGACCATCAGAAGTGGTTTAGTTTTACGATTCAAGATTTGAAGGAAGGATGGATGGATGGATGGATACAACATACAAACAGTGTGACTTAAATAAAAGTGTAATAATAATTTAATTACGGTACATTCGATCGATCTGAAATTTTGACACAATGCATTGTCATCCAAGATCTGTTGTAAAATTTTGATATCTCTAGGACCATCAGAAGTGGTTTAATTTTACGTTACAAGATTTGAAGGAAGGATGGATGGATGGATGGAAAATACAACATACAAACAGAGTGAGTTAAATAAAAGCTTGTAAAAAGTAATGTTCCTTAGGTGGCCTGGTACAATTTGGTCTACGACCGGGTACCGGACCGCGGCCCGGGGATTTGGGGCAACCGCTGTAGAGGATCTGAGAACAATTAAGTAAGAGTGATATAGAGGATCTTAGAAAATTAAATTAAGAGTGCTATAGAGGATCTTAGAACAATAAAGTAAGAGTGCTATAGAGGATCTTAGAACAATAAAGTAAGAGTGCTGTAGGGGATCTTAGAACGATAAAGTAAGAGTGCTGTAGAGGATCTTAGAACAATAAATTAAGAGTGCTGTAGAGAATATTAGAACGATAAAGTAAGAGTGTTGTAGAGGATCTTATAAAAATAAAGTAAGATAGCTGTAGAGGATCTTAGAACAATAAAGTTAGAGTGCTGTAGAGGATCTTAGAACAATAAAGTAAGATTGCTGTAAAGGATCTTAGAACAATAAAGTTAGAGTGCTGTAGAGGATCTTAGAACAATAAAATAAGAGTGCTGTAGAGGATCTTAGAACAATTAAGTAAGTGCTGTAGAGGATCTTAGAACAATAAAGTAAGAGTGTTGTAGAGGATCTTATAACAATTAAGTAAGAGTGCTGTAGAGGATCTTAGAATAATAAAGTAAGAGTGTTGTAGAGGATCTTATAACAATTAAGTAAGAGTGTTGTAGAGGATATTAGAACAATTAAGTAAGAGTGCTGTAGAGGATCTTAGAACAATAAAGTAAGAGTGCTGTAGATATGTGCAACCCAGAGTGGTAGATATGTTTAAAAATAGAATAAAAATGAATGCTGATCATTAAACACAGTATCACTCTTCTTCACAATTAGATGATGGGAACATAAATGAAACCAAAGCTTGATTAGCGAAACGAATTCGTTCTAGCATCACTTGAAAAGCGCGGTGGGCGCGGTGGGCGAGTGGCAGTGCGCTCGACTGGCGTACCGATGGTCACGGATTCGAATTTATGTGAAGGCAAGGATTTGTTCCCGGGGCCTAGGGCGTCCCTGAGTCACCCAGCTCCGAATGGGTACCTAACACTAGTTAGGCGGCTAGGTAATGCGTGGATCCCTCATTACCGTGGCCTGTGAACGCTGCATCACTTGCCAACAGATCATCCGTCATGGTCTGTGGACGCAATTATCTTCTGCATAGAAGGAGAGTCTTTATAGAAAATATAAGATAAATGCCATTCTTCGTATATTCAAATTGTTTTGTAAGTGTGGATGATGCTGATATCGAAACACCTCACCGTGTTAATGCAGTGATGTTCTATCGAATGGTCTCAACACTCACTTCACTTTATGGGTATACAAATAGGCACTTGATTTTGTTTGTGAGAAAGAAAACTCAATCCTAAAATAAAATTTTATTTTCAAACTCTCTTTGTGCATTATAAAGTATTTGTGCGTATTCGCTGCACCATAAAACACCGGAATTAATATATTGTATCAATAGCGTTCTTCTTGATAAAATTTAGGTGACAAGATATGAATTGTGAATTTCTTGTCAACTCTTTTGAAACATAATTTACAATTCCCTGAGGATTATTTTAGTAGCTTGTGTTACCAACAAAAAATATTTTTAGTAAACTTTCGTTTGCAAAAAAATAATTCAAATTTAAAAAATTCATTTTAAATATTGCATATTTTCAATAGTTACAGAAACTATGAAATAATTATAATTAAGTTTAATCTATATGTATCTTTATTAAATTTCTCCACAGTAAAAAATTCTTTTATGAATGTATTTATATATTAAAGTGGCCAGCCACTTTACTTCGGTCCCTATATTTAAGGATATAATGACAATAAAATGCAATGATTTTCGTATCTATCGGTTAACAATTAATTCCTCCACCCCCCGAAAAATCTATTTTATGCTATTTTTCTATTTCTAATGTTTTATTATGTAGAAACTAAAGCCATATAATTAAAATTGACTTTGTTATTAGCATAGTTAGGGGACAATTATATACTATTAGTATATTTTTTTAACATTGATAAAAATTAGGCCCACATTTTGAAAAATTCCGTAGTTTAGAAGTATTTTTAGAGAACAATTTATAGTTCCAGTCCTTGAAAACAAAAGTTTAAATAAAGTAGTTACCGCCCACGACCATCATCAACTGTGAAGAAAATTGTTTTCAAAATTGTTGGATGACATGTATCATATGTATGCCCAATGTTGTACGGCTGTACGCCATGTGGGGGCTCATGTCACTACCACGTCTGTACAGGTAAAATAGTACACCGGCCCTGGTGCTATAGAAAAACCCATGGCGGTACCCATGCTAAAAAGTTTGAGAAGCACTGCTGTATATGATATGTTGTTGTTGAGACCTCTGGTCCATGAGGGGCATACACCGATCATCTCGTCCATGAGGGGCATACAACGATCATCTCGTACATGAGGGGCATACACCGATCATCTCGTCCATGAGGGGCATACACCGATCATCTCATCCATGAGGGGGATACACCGATCATCTTGTCAATGAGGGGCATACACCGATCATCGTCGGCGTTTGCGATTACTCCAAGGGCATAGGCCACCTACGAGATATCTCCTGGCATCTCTATCCTGGGCCAGCTTCTCAAAGCTCTTCCAGTCATTGCCAAATCTCTTTTTGTCTGCCTCCAATTCTCGGGGCCAAGTGTCTCTTGGACGGCCTCTTTTCCACTCCACTTACTTAGACAACAATAAGACGATTCTTACTCCACTTACTTAGACAACAATAAGACGATTCTTACTCCACTTACTTAGACAACAATCAGACGATTCTTACTCCACTTACTTAGACAACAATCAGGTGATTCTTATTCCACTTTTTCAACCTAGATCTAGATTTTTTCGACCTTAGCGAGACTTCTAGGTTTTTTTTATTCCAAAAATAGCCATAATCTATTTTTTTTTAAAGTAAATAAATGATTTTAAAGCACACAAATTAATTAATATGTGCAATTAATATCCTAAATAAATTTGATTTTTCAAAAATAAAATTAAGCATTAAGTGACAACAGTTTTTTCAGTCGCTCCATCTTGTTACGTTATGATATCTATACCTCTATCATGCTATCCCACTGAATTGAAAAGATGGCGCTGCTGCGGTGCCATCTGTCTAAAGAAATCTGGTACAAGTTAAAACTGTTTAAATGAACCAAGATATTTAATTTTATTAGACCTCATGACAAACGTAACAGCTCAACCATTTTCTTGTGTCTGTGTTGAGAGAATATTCTTTCAAGTATTCATGGTATCAATCAAAGATAATCTAATACAACCCTCAGATAGACATAGTTGTAAAAACACTTTTCCTATTCCGTATGCGACAAACAAACACATACAAATTCTTGTTCTTTCAGTCCGGGATTCAGATTTGGAATGGGTTACCTGATCAAACGAGGAAACTCTATAAACATTAAAAAATCTATCAACATTTAAAACTCAAATTAAAGTGCAAGACTAGACAAAAACAGGGATTAAATTAGGACTCGATGATATTCTGTATAAGAGATGCGTCTGTAATAGATAAAATAAGAATAATGCCAAGGATGCTGATAAGATTGCCCATAATATTTATAAGGAAGACGACATAAGTGATGAATAAATGAAGATGTAAGTATATTTTACAAATAGTTACGTACAACATACATATTAATACATTATCGGCCGTCCATAAATGACGACACGCATTTTAAAAGGTGGGGGTGATGGGGTCACACTTTAGTGAGATGTATGACAAGAGGGAGGGAGGTGGTTAAGAACTGTGACGTCACATAAAAATGCACAACTTTAAACAAAACCTCCACTTAAATATCTGGTTGCATACAATAAATTTATTTAATGACGTTTTAAATGGCTCCGCGCGAGTTACGATATTAAATGTAGTTGTTCACTAAATACATACTTAAATTTTTAAAAAGTTGTTTTGAATCATGCCAATTTTTTAAGTAGTAACGACGGCTTTTTTATGGGGGGGGGAAGCTTTGTGACGTCATATTTTAGCGTGTCTAGGTTTTTTTCTTTCGGATCTAGTTGTTTGGTGTTTTTTTTTGACATGTTAACTAGGGTTTTCCCAAATTTGTCAGTGGCAGCACTGCATGCATTACGTTAATATCTCCTCTACATATAGAGTGGCATTCTCGTGGTGTCTGCTTGAGACTGGCAACACTGCATGCATTACGTTAATAGCTCCTCTAGATATAGAGTGACACTCTCGTGGTGTCTGCTTGAGGCCTTGCTTGTCAAAAAAAAACTATAGATCGATTTTTAACTCACTTCTTCGTAAGCTAGCGAGCTGCATTTTTGCTGGCAGACTCGTGCTGTTGATAAAAATGATGTATCAAATTTTTCAGATCGATCGAATTTACTGTAAATAAATTAATGAATATTTAAATTATATCTATGTATCTGTATGTAGAATGCTAATTTTTGTGCTCCAGTGTCGCGGTGCATATTATATGAAACAATCTTTCTTGTCGCGATGTGCTGTGCTTATTATATTGACGATACTTATTTAAAAAATATGTTCCTAATCGGTGCGCAATATATTAAAAATGTTTTACGAGACATAACTAAAATTTTGGATTTTTGGATTGTCTTGCGATGCGAATTATAATGAAGATTCTATTAGTTTTGTCTCGTATATAAAGGATTTTAAAACGTTTTTTTTTAAAAATTATTTTATTAATTCGTTCCATTTTCACACATTAATATAAGCTCTAATAATGACCTAACGTAAAAAAAAATTATGGAGATGAACACGCTCTTTTAATCTCTAAACCAATATTTTCTTTTTTTTAAATCGGGAATTACTTCGCAAAGCGTCACGGACGGGATGGACAGATGGGACAGACATAGCAAATTACGTATATTTACTAGTGTATTACCCGTCAAAAATGACGGAATTTTTCAAAATACATACATTTCAGCTGATATCTATTTATTTTGAAAAAATACACATCCGAATAAAAAAAAATGTAATACAGAACTTTCATTTGTTTTATTTATGTTTATTTTATTCATTTATTTTCATATTGTACAATTTTATGCGGAACGTTCGAAAATAGTTATTTTTGGTGCAGTAATTTGGTGCGCTGCTTTCTAAAATTTGTAGCGTCACAGACAGGACAGGACGGACGTGACATACATTGCGAATTATGTATGTTGATGATTGATATTTTGTTATGTTTGAGTTATATTGTTTTGTTTGAAATTGTCTATTAGTGTCCCCATATTGTTCCTATATATATTGTGTTAAGGGGCCGTACATAAGGTACGTCACGCTCCAGAGGGTGGGGGGGTGTAAGAAAGTGTGACAGTTTGTGACAGGGGGGATGGGAGTCCCGCCATGTGTGACGTCACGGTGTTTTATAGTAAATTTTAATTATTTTGTTAATAAAAATAATAATTTTTGTTCGAAAATGTGACGTACTTTAGGGGGGGGGGTCCAAGATTTGAGTCAGTTTGTAACAGGGGCGAGAGGGGGTGTGCGAAAAATGGTCAAAAAAAGCGTGACGTACTTTATGAACAGCCCCAAAGTTGTTATTTTTGTAATTGTCTATAAGTGTCCCCATAATGTTCATATATATATTGTTGTCAGGATGGCCTATGTGTGTATTATTGTGCTCCTACCAAACGTTGTTTGTGCTGTGTATTTTTTATGTTCATAATTTGTAAATTGATTGTTCAATATTATTCCATATTTCAGTGTTTGTCTTTGTCAGAATCTTAAAATTTATGTGATGATTGTATTCCAATAATCACCTTCCTAATTTTGCCCAAGTTGAAATCTAGTATATCCTGAAACATACATATCCTCATAGTTTCACATTTGATTACATTAATTTTTGACCCAAACATTTTTTCCTAAATTCTCTAAAAATGAAATTATTTTGTTAATTGACCTATAATTTGTGGGGAAAAAACACATGTCGTCTCTATATACAATGACTTTAATATCTCTGGCTTCAGGGATCCTCATTCAGGTAATGTTTCTCTCTCTCATTTCTACAGAGAGTCTAGAATATACAGAGAACGGGATAAAGGACACAATGTCTAACTGATCTTTTAACAGCAATGTCTTTGGAAGATGTATCATTTATTATCAGATTGCTAACAGATGATCTTGATTATTTATTATCAGATTGCAAACTGATGATCTTGATTATTTATTATCTGATTGCTAACAGATGATCTTGATTATTTAATATTAGATTGCTAACAGATGATCTTGATTATTTATTATCAGATTGCTAACTGATGATCTTGATTATTTATTATCATATTGCTAACAGATGATCTTGATTATTTATTATCAGATTGCTAACAGATGATCTTGATTATTTATTATCAGATTGCTAACAGATTATCTTGATTATTTATTATCAGATTGCTAACAGATGATCTTGATTATTTATTATCAGATTGCTAACAGATGATCTTGATTATTTATTATCAGATTGCTAACTGATGATCTTGATTATTTATTATCATATTGCTAACAGATGATCTTGATTAATTATTATCATATTGCTAACTGATGATCTTGATTATTTATTATCAGATTGCTAACAGATGATCTTGATTATTTATTATCAGATTGCTAACTGATGATCTTGATTATTTATTATCAGATTGCTAACTGATGATCTTGATTATTTATTATCAGATTGCTAACATATGATCTTGATTATTTATTATCAGATTGCTAACAGTTGATCTTGATTATTTATTATCAGATTGCTAACAGATGTTCTTGATTATTTATTATCAGATTGCTAACAGTTGATCTTGATTATTTATTATCAGATTGCTAACAGATGTTTTTGATTATTTATTATCAGATTGCTAACATATGTTCTTGATTATTTATTATCAGATTGCTAACAGATGTTCTTGATTATTTATTATCAGATTGCTAACAGATGATTTTGATTATTTATTATCAGATTGCTAACAGATGTTCTTGATTATTTATTATCAGATTGCTAACAGGTGATCTGAATTTTAACCTAATCACATATATATTCCGTTTTTGTCATGTGTTTTAATATACGCTTCTTTAAAAAATTGGCTTTAATATTTAGCCTTGTGTTGTTAAAAAACTCTTTTGTTAGTCCTTCCAGTCAAGGTTTTGTTTTTTATTATATTGTGAAGTTTCATTGGAATATCTTGAAATGTAAACGTTTTTCCAATTCAGTAGCAAATATTTTTGTGCATTTTTAAAATTTATACATTACCTATTTGGTGTCAGTGTGTTTTTCATCTATGTCTACTTCTCTGTAAGTACATAACCAGATATTTCAAGTATTCGGTCGCATATAAATATTTTATTCATTAAGTATAATTCAGAAATTAATATTCTTTTGTTCGACTAATTCCTATTTATATGAACAAAATAAAGTGGGTGACACAGGTAATCTGACACTATGATGCAAGAGTGGAATTGGCCCCTGTTCACTGGTGAGATAAATATTTATGATTGTCTTTGTATCATTGTTTTCTGCTCTGTCAAAAAATGCTATTTCAATAGCAATATTAATAATAAAAATACATAATTATATAAAGTTATATTTGCAAAACTATTGTCTAAAATTTAAAAGGAAAGATTGGTCGACTTAAATAATGTATTATTTACTGAAACATGTTTATAAAGATTAAAGAATCTAAAACACTCCATTATTTCCCTTGATACAAAGTTTTCATTGGTGTATTTTTAGCATAGACGTCATGATAGTGAAATTTAGAGAAGTAACGTGCCAATATTTAAATTATAATTATACATACGTTATCATTTAAACCCCATACAACATATGTAAACATACTTAAGTTGATAGTTAAGGTTTAAATGAACTTACAGTAAATAAAAATAATAATAACATTTTAAAAAAAATAATGAAAATGGCAGCCTTTTTAAACGCTTTTATTACACGCTTTTATTACACGCTTTTATATAAGTCACAATGTTTGTATGTTGTATCCATCCACCCTTCCTTCCATCCTTCCTTCAAAACTTGAAACGTAAAATTATACCACTTCTGATGGTCCTAGAGATCTAAAAATTTTACCACAGATAGATATTGCATAACAATGCATTGTTTCTAAATTTCAGATCGATCGAATGTACGGTATTGAAATTATTGCACTTTTAGTTTTTAGTTTTTGTCTATATAAAATATTATCACTTGCGTCAATGAACCGTGCCTCAATTCGCCCTTGAGGGATACAATTATTATAACTTTAAAAAGTACTATCAACATCAAGTCTTGCTGGCCGAGGGTTCAATTTTCAGTTAGGGGAAAATGTTTTTTTTTGTGTATTATACATATTTAGTGCAATTTCTATATGTAAATAAAAGCGTGTCCTTTTTAAAAAAAGATTTTTTTACATTTAACTTATTGTGTGTTGTTATCGCTAATTTTTTCTAAATAATGTTAAATGACGTCATTAATTCTTTCCAAATATATTGTTTTATTGATAAATGTAATGTTACGCTGTATTTCTATCATAGTTATCTTTGTCTATTCACCATCCTACCAGCAACTCATGGCTAAAGTCGGGTATTTGTCATTCCTTAAAATAGGCAATAACAAAATCGGCGATATTATCTTTTAGAACCATAACATTCTCTTAAATTATATATCATTTCTATTAATCAAAACTCTGAAACTCGTAACGCCATTTAAATCAACTTAATCCAATATCATTATCTGATAATAAATAAATGTCATTCACTTGTGGTGTCGAGATCTGCGCTCTTAGGACAGGGATCAATTTATCACAGACAAGCCTCATCAAGCAGACATCGTTATAAAGATAAGCTCTTAGGACCCGGATCAATTTATCACTTGCAAGCCTGATCATGCAGGCATCGGTATAAAGATACGCTCTTAGGACAGGGATCAATGTATCACATACAAGCCTCATCAAGCAGACATCGGTATAAAGATAAGCTCTTAGGACCCGGCTCAATTTATCACAGACAAGCCTCATCAAGCTGACATCGGTATAAAGATAAGCTCTTAGGACCCGGCTCAATTTATCACAGACAAGCCTCATCAAGCAGACATCGGTATAAAGATACGCTCTTAGGACCCGGATCAATTTATCACTTGCAAGCCTGATCATGCAGGCATCGGTATAAAGATAGTTTTGCACAAGCATTTGAGGATTCTCTATCCATATCCCAGGCAAGCGCGGGGCTTTCTATCAGACTACCACCTGCCACATAATCGACAGCCATTATTCCTTATGTGTCAAAGTTATACAGGTGTGGGACAGTGTTTAGTCCTCATCTGGGTGATGGCAGCCAGTGACCGAGCCCACTGGGGCTCTATGATACGGAATGGCGCAGCTGCCAGTGAGGCTAATAGTCAACTGGCTGCCAAGACAAAACGTCAAGCCAGGAAGGACCGTTTACAAAACCCTCCTGAAGGGATCCCATCCATCTCGTGTCCGACATGCGTGCGCGAATTTCGTGCAAGAATAGGGCTAATAAGCCACCAGAGGACACAAGTGGAGGCCCCAATTACTGGACTAAATAATGAGAGTGGTCATCATCGACTACGAAGGACAAATTACAACAACGAAAACACAAAAACATTACATTTTTTTAAAAAATCTTTCTAGCATCAAATTCAGTGAAAATTTAAGTACTAAAACTTAATCGTAGACAAAGTTACAATGTCGTGTAACATAGACTTTTAATTTACAATTTTTAAAGTAATATTTTTTAAACGTTTTGATTATCTCCTTATAAGAAATATGTTTTTAATATTGCTAAGTTATTTCTATTAAAGCTTCACATTTTCTTACTCAGTAGAATTCTAAAATTAAGATTCATAATATAGATTTGTTCATAATATAGTTATGTTCATAATATAGTTATGTTCATAATATAGTTATGTTCATAATATAGTTATGTTCATAATATAGTTATGTTCATAATATAGTTATGTTCATAATATAGTTATGTTCATAATATAGTTATGTTCATAATATAGTTATGTTCATAATATAGTTTTGTTCATAATATAGTTATGTTCATAATATAGTTATGTTCATAATATAGATTTGTTCATAATATAGTTATGTTCATAATATAGTTATGTTCATAATATAGTTATGTTCATAATATAGATTTGTTCATAATATAGTTATGTTCATAATATAGTTATGTTCATAATATAGATTTGTTCATAATATAGGTATGTTCATAATATAGTTATGTTCATAATATAGTTATGTTCATAATATAGTTATGTTCATAATATAGTTATGTTCATAATATAGTTATGTTCATAATATAGTTTGTTCATAATCTAGTTATGTTCATAATATAGTTATGTTCATAATATAGTTATGTTCATAATATAGTTATGTTCATAATATAGTTATGTTCATAATATAGGTATGTTCATAATATAGTTATGTTCATAATATAGTTATGTTCATAATATGGTTATGTTCATAATATAGTTATGTTCATAATGTAGTTCTGTTCATAATATAGTTCTGTTCATAATCTAGTTATGTTCATAATATAGTTATGTTCATAATATAGTTTTGTTCATAATATAGTTATGTTCTTAATATAGTTATGTTCATAATATAGTTATGTTCATAATATAGTTATGTTCATAATATAGTTATGTTCTTAATATAGTTATGTTCATAATATAGTTATGTTCATAATATAGTTTTGTTCATAATATAGTTATGTTCATAATATAGTTATGTTCATAATATAGTTTTGTTCATAATATAGTTATGTTCATAATATAGTTATGTTCATAATATAGTTATGTTCATAATATAGTTTTGTTCATAATATAGTTATGTTCATAATATAGTTATGTTCATAATATAGTTTTGTTCATAATATAGTTATGTTCATAATATAGTTATGTTCATAATATAGTTATGTTCATAATATAGTTTTGTTCATAATATAGTTATGTTCATAATATAGTTATGTTCATAATATAGTTTTGTTCATAATATAGTTATGTTCATAATATAGTTATGTTCATAATCTAGTTATGTTCATAATATAGTTATGTTCTTAATATAGTTATGTTCATAATATAGTTATGTTCATAATATAGTTTTGTTCATAATATAGTTATGTTCATAATATAGTTATGTTCATAATATAGTTTTGTTCATAATATAGTTATGTTCATAATATAGTTATGTTCATAATATAGTTATGTTCATAATATAGTTTTGTTCATAATATAGTTATGTTCATAATATAGTTATGTTCATAATATAGTTTTGTTCATAATATAGTTATGTTCATAATATAGTTATGTTCATAATATAGTTTTGTTCATAATATAGTTATGTTCATAATATAGTTATGTTCATAATATAGTTTTGTTCATAATATAGTTATGTTCATAATATAGTTATGTTCATAATATAGTTTTGTTCATAATATAGTTATGTTCATAATCTAGTTATGTTCATAATATAGTTATGTTCATAATATAGTTATGTTCATAATATAGTTATGTTCATAATATAGTTATGTTCATAATATAGTTATGTTCATAATATAGTTATGTTCATAATCTAGTTATGTTCATAATATAGTTATGTTCATAATATAGTTATGTTCATAATATAGTTATGTTCATAATATAGTTATATTAATAATATAGGTATGTTCATAATATAGTTATGTTCATAATATAGTTATGTTCATAATATAGTTATGTTCATAATATAGGTATGTTCATAATATAGTTATGTTCATAATATAGTTATGTTCATAATATAGTTATGTTCATAAAATAGTTATGTTCATAATATAGTTATGTTCATAATATAGTTATGTTCATAATATAGTTATGTTCATAATATAGTTTTGTTCATAATATAGTTAAGTTCATAATATAGTTCTGTTCATAATATAGTTATGTTCATAATATAGTTATGTTCATACACAAATATAAATAGCTTAAATTAGGGCTGTGGAAATTAAAAAATTAATTTCTCGATTAATCGTTAAAAATGTTTAACGATTAACATTTTTTTACGATTAATCGACCCACCACTTATAAATGTACTTGAAGTCCAAAAGTAAAATATTTCGACCGCTATATATAAACTAATTTCCGGACGATTACAAGAACATTTTTGTTTTAATCTATTCACTTAAGTGAATGTTTAAAATGTTGATAAAGGTTGTTTCCATTGAGAGAAATCGTTTGCCTACCATGCAAGTCTAAGCTCGTTGTTTCGTGTGCAAATTTTAAAAAAAAATTCGTTTGCAAAGTTGCACAACGTCCATTTTTTTACTAAATTTTAAAGAATTCTCTACCCGGTAATTCTAAACTCCTGCGTGACGTCGGTAAAATTACTGCGTCACGGCGCTGCTTAAAGGGAACATTGCTACCATAGTTCTAACACTTCGCTTACATATCACCTGTAAACCAAACATCCACTATCAGTGGATACAAACAGTATCAGAAACTTCATGTGAGACAATCTAAGGCTATGTAAACGATTGTTCAGCTCTGCTGGTTATATTGTAAATAAGACTCGCTCATCACTTGAAACAAGTAATGTCAATACACATGTCTGTTTGATTTGTTGGTTAAAAGATGTCATATGAAGAAGACGTTCCAGTGTTATTTTGATTTTCGACAAGTACGTTTAATAACTGTTACTTATGATAACATAAATTTCAATTTTGGCTTTAATTGAAATTAACGATTAATTAATAGATAATTTTTCAAAAGTTAACGATTAATTTTAAATTAATCGTTAACAGCCCTAGCTTAAATATTTTGTTGCTTCAGCGTAATTTCCTTGACTAATAAACTGTTATTTTAGCGCATGACATGCTAGGGACATGTGCATTATCTAATACGACTTATTGGGGTATGCCATGATAGGGACATGTGCATTATCTAATACGACTTATTGGGGTATGACATGATAGGGACATGTGCATTATCTAATACGACTTATTGGGGTATGACATGATAGGGACATGTGCATTATCTAATACGACTTATTGGGTATGCCATGATAGGGACATGTGCATTATCTAATACGACTTATTGAGGTATGCCATGATAGGGACATGTGCATTATCTAATACGACTTATTGAGGTATGACATGATAGGGACATGTGCATTATCTAATACGACTTATTGGGGTATGCCATGATAGGGACATGTGCATTATCTAATACGACTTATTGGGGTATGACATGATAGGGACATGTGCATTATCTAATACGACTTATTGGGTATGCCATGATAGGGACATGTGCATTATCTAATACGACTTATTGGGGTATGCCATGATAGGGACATGTGCATTATCTAATACGACTTATTGGGGTATGCCATGATAGGGACATGTGCATTATCTAATACGACTTATTGGGGTATGCCATGATAGGGACATGTGCATTATCTAATACGACTTATTGGGGTATGCCATGATAGGGACATGTGCATTATCTAATACGACTTATTGGGGTATGCCATGATAGGGACATGTGCATTATCTAATACGACTTATTGGGGTATGCCATGATAGGGACATGTGCATTATCTAATACGACTTATTGGGGTATGCCATGATAGGGACATGTGCATTATCTAATACGACTTATTGGGGTATGCCATGATAGGGACATGTGCATTATCTAATACGACTTATTGGGGTATGCCATGATAGGGACATGTGCATTATCTAATACGACTTATTGGGTATGCCATGATAGGGACATGTGCATTATCTAATACGACTTATTGGGGTATGCCATGATAGGGACATGTGCATTATCTAATACGACTTATTGGGGTATGCCATGATAGGGACATGTGCATTATCTAATACGACTTATTGGGGTATGCCATGATAGGGACATGTGCATTATCTAATACGACTTATTGGGTATGCCATGATAGGGACATGTGCATTATCTAATACGACTTATTGGGGTATGCCATGATAGGGACATGTGCATTATCTAATACGACTTATTGGGGTATGCCATGATAGGGACATGTGCATTATCTAATACGACTTATTGGGTATGCCATGATAGGGACATGTGCATTATCTAATACGACTTATTGGGGTATGCCATGATAGGGACATGTGCATTATCTAATACGACTTATTGGGGTATGCCATGATAGGGACATGTGCATTATCTAATACGACTTATTGGGGTATGCCATGATAGGGACATGTGCATTATCTAATACGACTTATTGGGGTATGCCATGATAGGGACATGTGCATTATCTAATACGACTTATTGTGGGTATGCCATGATAGGGACATGTGCATTATCTAATACGACTTATTGGGGTATGCCATGATAGGGACATGTGCATTATCTAATACGACTTATTGGGGTATGCCATGATAGGGACATGTGCATTATCTAATACGACTTATTGGGGTATGCCATGATAGGGACATGTGCATTATCTAATACGACTTATTGGGGTATGCCATGATAGGGACATGTGCATTATCTAATACGACTTATTGGGGTATGCCATGATAGGGACATGTGCATTATCTAATACGACTTATTGGGGTATGCCATGATAGGGACATGTGCATTATCTAATACGACTTATTGGGGTATGCCATGATAGGGACATGTGCATTATCTAATACGACTTATTGGGGTATGCCATGATAGGGACATGTGCATTATCTAATACGACTTATTGGGGTATGCCATGATAGGGACATGTGCATTATCTAATACGACTTATTGGGGTATGCCATGATAGGGACATGTGCATTATCTAATACGACTTATTGGGGTATGCCATGATAGGGACATGTGCATTATCTAATACGACTTATTGGGGTATGCCATGATAGGGACATGTGCATTATCTAATACGACTTATTGGGGTATGCCATGATAGGGACATGTGCATTATCTAATACGACTTATTGGGGTATGCCATGATAGGGACATGTGCATTATCTAATACGACTTATTGGGGTATGCCATGATAGGGACATGTGCATTATCTAATACGACTTATTGGGGTATGCCATGATAGGGACATGTGCATTATCTAATACGACTTATTGGGGTATGCCATGATAGGGACATGTGCATTATCTAATACGACTTATTGGGGTATGCCATGATAGGGACATGTGCATTATCTAATACGACTTATTGGGGTATGCCATGATAGGGACATGTGCATTATCTAATACGACTTATTGGGGTATGCCATGATAGGGACATGTGCATTATCTAATACGACTTATTGGGGTATGCCATGATAGGGACATGTGCATTATCTAATACGACTTATTGGGGTATGCCATGATAGGGACATGTGCATTATCTAATACGACTTATTGGGGTATGCCATGATAGGGACATGTGCATTATCTAATACGACTTATTGGGGTATGCCATGATAGGGACATGTGCATTATCTAATACGACTTATGGGGTATGCCATGATAGGGACATGTGCATTATCTAATACGACTTATTGGGTTATGCCATGATAGGGACATGTGCATTATCTAATACGACTTATTGGGGTATGCCATGATAGGGACATGTGCATTATCTAATACGACTTATTGGGGTATGCCATGATAGGGACATGTGCATTATCTAATACGACTTATTGGGGTATGCCATGATAGGGACATGTGCATTATCTAATACGACTTATTGAGGTATGCCATGATAGGGACATGTGCATTATCTAATACGACTTATTGGGGTATGCCATGATAGGGACATGTGCATTATCTAATACGACTTATTGGGGTATGCCATGATAGGGACATGTGCATTATCTAATACGACTTATTGTGGTATGACATGATAGGGACATGTGCATTATCTAATTCGGCTGATTGTGGTATGATATAAAGGTGAGTATTGTAATTCGTATTATTTATTACATTGTATCCCTAAGATAGGGATGGAGAGTAAGTGACGTGCCACTTATGAACTAAAACAAAAGAGCAATACAAGACACTGAACTACGTGTTTTCAAACATATATTCTACAATATTCATATGTATTTAATAGTTTACACTCTCACTAGTGTCTAAGACATATTATATACATTTAATTTTTATACAAATAATTGCTAACAACATTGAAATTGAAACTGTATGTAATAAAACTTTGGCTCAGACAAAGTATAATATCGTGTATGTTAGACTTTTAATTTTGTTTTTATATTTTTTCTGCTGAATTATTTCCCTTATAAGAAATATTTCTATAATATTGTTAAACGAGCAATAAAGTCTGTTAGAGGACTTTCCGCCACAGTTTCGGTGGCATGTTGTCTAGGAGTAACAGTAGTGATTAGCAGGAGTGACACACTTCAAGATGGCAACACAGAACTGAATGATGACCAAAAAAAGCACCAGAAGTAACTCGTTTTGAACCTCCGCATAAATTTGTTCCATATGAAAACTATTTTTTGAATTTTTATCCGCTAGTGATTGGCTGTAGTAGTCTGTAGGAGTTTGAGGAACTGATCGCCATCGAAGAACGGACAGTGGAGGTGAGACAATGGCGTAGCTAGAGATTTGGGGGTCCGGGGGGGGGGCTTGGCCTATTTGAGGGGGGGGGCTGCATTTTGACATTTGACTTCATGATATGAGATAATGCATAGTCATTTGGGGGCACTGGGGGCCCGGGGGGAATTTGAGTAGGGATTTCCCTCCCCTTCCCTAGCTACGCCACTGACCACAATACTGAAAGTGACTCTAACCACAATACTGTCAGTGACTTTAATCACAATACTGTAAGTGACTTTAACCACAATACTGTAAGTGACATTAACTACAATACTGTAAGTGACTCTAACAACAAAAATGTAAGTGACTCTAACCACAATACCGAAAGTGATTCTAACCACAATACTGTAAGTGACTCTAACCACAATAGTGTAACTGACTCTAACCACAATATTGTAAGTGACTCTAACCACAATACTGTAAGTGACTCTAGCCACAATACTGTAAGTGACACTAGCCCCAATATTCTAAGTGACTCTAGCCACAATACTGTAAGCGACTCTAACCACATTTTGTAAGTGTCTCTAACAACAATACTGTAAGTGACTCTAACCACAATAGTGTAAGTGACTCTAGCCACAAAACTGTAAGTGACTCTAGCCACAATACTGTAAGTGACTCTAGCCACAATACTGAAAATGACTCTAACCTCAATACTGTAAGTGACTCTAACCACAATACTGTAAGTGACTCTAACCACAATACTGTAAGTGACTCTAACCACAATACTGCATGTGACTCTAACCACAATACTGTAAATAAGATGATGAATAAGGTTGAGGTGAAAAGTTTTAATAGTTTAAATTTTAAATTATGCTTCATATTGGAAAATACCAGTTCCATACCATTTGTTTTTGAAATCATCAAAAGAGGAAGTTCATCTCCACAGAACAAAGACGGACTTCTCAAAATTGCCAGAAAACTAGATCAAATACAAAAGGAGAGCTATCAAACATGCTGTTTTACAAGATAACGTCCAATCGCCAGAAACTGTTGCGATCATCAATGATTTACTCACGTGTCAGTGAGAAATTATTTTATTTTTGGCCCCAGAGTCTTTGCAGTTAATACTACAAACAAGAAATCCTAAGTTGCGACTTGGTTTCAGATGTGGTGGAAACTGAGCACGAATGTTCATAATTATGGTAATGTAAAGAATGTAAAATTGATAATGTAATGTACAGTTTACCCCCACGTATCCGTGGCTCCACATTCGTGGCCCCGCATATTCGTGGGTTAGGTGCTGAACCTTATCACATAATTTTATTATCATGTATTATTGGTGAGTGAACAAACATTGTTTATTTTTTTTTAAGTCATTATTTTTATAAAGTTTATATTTTTAAAAAAATGCATGCAGTTTATGTATAATATGCGCATATGTTTCTACTGTGCATATATTTTGTGACCGAGCATTATTTATGTTTACGTTTTTAGTCATATTATATGAAAGTACTTGAACTTATTAGTTTTAAATTATTTTTTTTCTTTTTAGTACACTTATAAAAACGTGGTTTTTAAAAATCCTTTTTTAAAACATATTTGTACTGTTTAATTATTTTTAATAAAAGAAATTGATATGTAATATGTTTAAATCATTTATATTAAAATTTCATATAAAATTATTCCTTTAATGTTTTAATAAAAGTACGTAATATTATGAGTAACCCTCAATACTTTTTTTACATTGTATCCCTAGCATAAGGATCGAGAGGAAGTGGCGCACCACTTCAGAAGGTAATTAGTACAACAATTACTTATGATCAATATGCGTCGTTTATAAGCTTTCTTGATATATATTTCAAAATAAACATAGATATTTAATAGTTTACATACCTCAACACTGAAAAACATTTTAATACATTTACTTTATAAAACTAATAATTGCTGACATCAGATTAATTGTAATTTTTATTAATAAAACTTTGTCTTATACAAAGTTATTGTGTCATGCATTATACGCTTTTAATTTATATTTGAATTTATTATATATTTTTTGTTGAGTTATTAGCCTTTCAAAGGAATGTGTCTATGCCAATTTTATATTATGTAACGAGCTAAGGCGAAGTAACTCCCGATTTATAAAAAATGGAAAATCAGGACGTGAAATAATACAAATTTTGGTGTCGAGATTAACAGACCTTGTTTTACGCTGTAAAATATTTTTATGACGTGACGTCATTGTTGTAGCTTATTTTAATTTAACTTTTGAAAAGGGAACAAAAGTAAAGGGAGCCGTGGGGTATTTTAAGGGACTTTTTTATGTTGCTATCCCACTAAATGTGAGTGCGTAAATGTGTGTGCGCAAGTGTGTGTTGGGGGAGTGTTAGGTTGTGTTTTTAGGTAATTATTTTTATGTCTGCATTTGTTTCGCCTTTAAGAAGACGACAAGTATTTATATTTTTTTACCCTGCATGTTTGTTATGTGTGTAAGTGTGTGTGTATAAGTATATCAGAAAGAACCGTGTTTCATTTTATAAAGTTGAAATCCCGTTGTGTGTGTTGTCAGATTTGGATTAACCTTTAGGCAAACAAGGCACGTGCCTAGGGAACCAAGTGTTGGGAGGGGGGGGCACGACAAGTCCTCAAGAAAAATGTGTATATTGTCCCGGTATCCAGGACTGGCCTTAGGCCATTGCAATGGTGGTCGGACACTTCGATTCCGGACGATTCGACCCCGGACGGTTCGACCACAGGACGGTTCGACCCCGGGCGATTCGACCCCGGACAGTTCGGCACAGGACGTTTCGACACCAGGGCGTTTCGACCCCTTTCGTATCTACACCGTATAATTTTTATATATCTTTTTAAAAATAGACTTTTAAAAATTGATTTTTTTAAAAATTATTTTTTGGTATAAAAATAATTTAGTTTAAAATTTGTATCCATTAAAAATTAAATACAGTTTGAAATCGTTATTTGTATAAATATATATAAATAACATTCAATCCCGAATTCATTATTGTAATAAATGCGCCATTCCTCTGAGGTAGAAAATACTTCCATACCTATCCACCTCCACCCCAATGCAAAATGGTCAGATAGTCCTTTCTAAATGTGCAAACATTCACGATGCCCCCGCTAACTCTATTTACCCTCGTCAGCACACGGCTTGCTGTTGTGGTCACTGAGTCTAGCCTTGTAACATGGGATTATATAAAGCTTACATGGGATTATGAAACCCTGGGACAATATGTAAACAACAATGACGTAACGTTCAGACATGTCATACAGGTTCAGCAGCTTGAATGTTATTGTATGCTAGGCGGCGGTATTACCTATTAAAATTTATTAACTTTAAATACTGACAACTTTGTACGTCTTATTAAAATCTGTATTTCTGCTAGGGAGGTATACACACGTTAAGGAACACAAGAAACAGAAGTGAATGAAAAGGGCGCGGGGTTTGTAATGGTTTCAGCGACTGCGTACAGCATGTCGTCACCTTTGATAAACAAAAATAAATATTAAAAAAGTAACTTTCGTTTGTTTTTGTTTTCACAGTGAAAACCTTTGAACGATTTAAATATATTCATATTTAAAACCCAATAATAAATTAGCTCCTTTTTAAGTGTGTTTAGTTTGGAATAGGAGTGGAGATACTGTTTTTAATTTTTAATGGATAATATACCGAAAATTAATATTTAAAAAAATGTTTTTAAAAAAAACACAGAATAAATAAAAACATTTCACGGTGTAGAAACAAAAAGGGTCGAAACGTCCGCGGTCGAAACGCCCTGGGGTCTAAACGTCCTGTGGTCGAACTGTCCGGGGTCTAATCATCCGGGGTTGAACCGTCCGTGGTCGAAACGACCGGGGTCGAAACGTCCTGGGGACGAAACGTCATGTGGTCAAACTGGCAGGGTCGAACCGTCCAGGGTCGAAACGTCCGGGGTCGAAGTGTCCGTAATTCCATTTCAACCTATGCGGTCGCAGTAGACTCTGCGCTTTCATAGGCCTATCTTAATTTTCACTTATTATCCTTATTAATTCCTTATCCTTTCCGAAACAGGGCCCCACGCAATCCACTTCTCATACAAAGCCGCAAAGTGTCCCTCAATTGCTTATTCCGGCCCTGCCGTATCCCTGCGTAATCGACATGACATTAGCATTTCCTAAATATAATATTAAATCGCACATTTTTTTACCTTGTTCCAACAACCTGGGGTGGGGGGGGGATTAAATTACCTCCCACCCATTTCTTTTGCTATTTTCTTCGACTTTTTGTGTGTGCAATTTTTATTTTATTGTTTAAGTATTATTATTTTTATTGTTTTTTTTACTTTTTGTTTTAGGATATGTTTATGCTACGTAAGTTGATAATCATCAACAAAGCGCTAATCATAGAGATTGCATGTTCATATACCTAGCTCGTCGACAAGGCTCGTGTCTACTACAAAAAATAGAAGAGCAAATAACTAAAGAGAACTCGTACAGTTACTGGGAGTATATTTTGGGTACTATAGCTGAGCGTGGACTAGCTTTAAAGGGACAATTGAAAAATGTGGATCTTGACAATATTGAAATTATCTAGGGTTGCTGGAGTCGGTCTGTCAGTTTGATCTATTTTGAGCATTACACATTGCGAAATATGGCAATTCTGGAAAAGGAAATCCTTCTTATTTATCCAAAAATATATGTGAAGAACTTATTGAAATTATGTCCCCAAAAGTCCATGGAGCAATTTTAGTTGAAGTAAAGGTTTTCGGTTATTTCAGCTTGTCAGTAGACTCAACACCCAATATTTCACTTATGGATCAGTTAAGCGTTGTTCTTGGATATGTGGTAGATGGAGAGCCCATTGAGCGCTTTTCGACTTTCTTGGAGCTGCAAAGTCACACCGGTGAAGGTATGGCTAAGCAAGTGTTGCAGTACTTACGTTAAGTTTGCAATATTGATTTTTCTAAATGCAGAAGTCAATCCTTATACGATAACGAAGCTCATATGTAAGGGTGCACCAAGGACATGCAGTAAAAAATTCTTTAAAAAATGAGTTTGCTACCCTTTTGCTGCCCATTCACTAAATAATGTAAAAAGATATGCTGTTGACTCCTGTTTAGAGGAAGTTCAAGACACCGAAATATTAGCCAGGTCAGGACTCCCCGGCATCCACACTATCCTCATGCAAAGCCAACTACGCTGGGCGGGGCATCTAGTGCGCATGCCCGACCATCGCCTACCCAAGAGGCTCTTCTATGGTGAACTTACCGAAGGGCATAGAGCACGCGGAGGTCCACGTAAGCGCTACAAGGACACCCTTAAAACTGCTCTGAAGGCCTTCGACATCGGACTTGACTCCTGGGAAGCAGCAGCCAGTCACCGAGCCCACTGGCGCTCTACGATATGGAATGGCGCAGCTGTCTGTGAAGCAAATAGACAACAGGCTGCCAAGTTAAAACGCCAGACCAGAAAGGAACGAAACCAAAACCCCCCTGAAGGGACCGCTTCTATCTCTTGTCCGACATGCGGACGCCTCTTTCGTGCAAAAATAGGGTTAATAAGCCACCAGAGAACACATGTGGCGGCCCAGCAAATATGATGAGAGTGGTCATCGTCGATCACGACGGACGAACAACAACAACAACAGAGGCAGTAAACTTCTTTCATACAATTGCAACTATTCTATACCTTTTTCTCAGCTTCAACCAACGGATGGAAGAATCTGAAAGTTTGTCTTGTGAATGAAACGCTGGAAAAGTCTCTTTTCGATACCAAATTGGAAGCACATGCTGTTGCAACTGAAGCTATTCTAAATTCTCATCCTCAAATTATAGAAGCGTTTGAATATTTACAAGAAGACCAGTCACAGAAGGGGGGCACCAGAAGATAAGCAGAAAACTTTGCAAAGAAGATGCGAGAATTAGAATTAGCTCTCATACTGTAATGGTCTTTTGGGAAGAATTGTTACAATTTTTTCACAGGGTCAGCCAAGCTCTACAAAATGAGGTCGTAAACGTTAAAAACATGTGCTGATTTGTATTCTTCACTAGCAGATCACTAGCATAAATCTAGTAATAATGCCAATACAGAAATACCTTGTGTAGGTTTTATATGAGTGATAGTAGTACAAACATATGTGTTAACAACTGCTTTTCTTTGTTAACTTTTCGTATAATATTGAACATAAAGGCGGTCAGTGGAGGATCGGTGGCCCAGGGCAGAAGGGGGCACCATTGTGGGTTTGTGCTTAGGGCACCAAGATGGCTTAATCCGGACCTGTGTGTTGTGTGTCTTTGTGTGTCAGTGTGTGTGTATAAAGAAATCGAATTAAGTATATAATATAAGATATGCATTAGGGTAAGATTGAGGCTAATTTGTGGCAAATTTATTATAATATAGAGGGGCACCTTTGTGACCTTTTGAAAGGTGATTTTCTTTGGCAGTAGCAGATGCCAATAATGTCACCTAACCCTGGGTGGCACTAACTATAGCATATTCATTGTTAGTATAGATTAAGTATAACTTAGGCTAAACTTTTAGATTAAATCTTAAGTATAATACTTGCGATTTAACAATTGGTATATTATTATGGAAATCGATTTAAAGGCTGAAGCAGGATCAAACTTGCATTTTAATATAAGATTGTTTATGACGAATTATTTAATCGAATCTAGCATAAGAATAGTTCGGCTATTGTAGAAAAAGTTAAAACAAACAACTTTACGGCAAGCTGGTATATTTTCTTTTAAAAAGCAATCAATTTTATACAGGTTAATAACATGAAATTGCAATATTAAAACAAAAAAAAATGTTCAGCACACTAAACTACATTTGATGAATTTGATGCATGAAGCAAGTGTATCGTCATGAAAACAATGTCAATGATTGTTAGGTTGGAGATTTATTTACCTCAGGTACTTTAATAGTAAACGTGATTTTTGTGTAGCGATTACTCAATAAACTGGTCCAAAGGAACAGATGGAGTGAAAAGAAAAGACTGGGTGTTTTAAAGAAGAAAATGGATTATGTATAGGAGTTATATGAAAATAGATTATGTATAGGAGTTATATGAAAATAGATTATGTATAGGAGTTATATGAAAATAGATTATGTATAGGAGTTATAATAAAATAGATTATGTATAGGAGTTATATGAAAATAGATTATGTATAGGAGTTATATGAAAATAGATTATGTATAGGAGTTATAAGAAAATAGATTATGTATATGAGTTATATGAAAATAGATTATGTATAGGGGTTATATGAAAATAGATTATGTATAGGAGTTATAAGAAAATAGATTATGTATAGGAGTTATATGAAAATAGATTATGTATAGGAGTTATAGGAAAAAGCGTAAGATTGAGGCTAATGAGCGGAACACTTATTTTTATTTAGGGGCAGGAGTTGATAGTATCTTCCAACTCCGGTTGGACTTAACTTTATAGCTTAGCCACTGTTATTTTACTTTTGTATAATTTAAGCTGAATCTGCAGGATAAATGTTATGCTAAAATCATGAGATTCAACGTGTCTCTTAAACATATGAACCATAATTCCCCCTCCCCTAGGCATCGATCTTTAGATAGATATTATCTGATACAATATAAAAATTCATACTTGTCCCTGAAAAAGGTAATGCTTAGACTGGTAAAAAATAATATATATATATATATATATGTATATATATATTTATATATATATATATATATATATATATATATATATATATATATATATATATATATATATATATTATATATATATATATATATACATATATTACAAAGTAAACGTTTAAGATACTATAATTATAAATTAAAAATTTTTGTAAGAAAATATTATATACGTCATGATAACAATTAAAATTATGTTAGCTATGATTATTTTTTAAGTTAATCTTTAGAAAATTAAGCTAAAGCTATTATTCAATATGCTTATACTAGAATATATACTTGAAAAACCTCTGCATGGTTACATTAGTAATAACATATTTAATACTCTATGCAGATGACACTGTCTTTTCTCCCACAAATGATAGGTCAATATACCAAATAATTTCAATTTTTCAAGACATTGGAAGAGGTATTGGGTCCAAAGTTAATGTAAACAAATCAGAAATTAGGGGTATATGTATTTGTCAAGATAGACTAGATTTCCCTTTAGGCATAATATGGAAGGAGAGTCTTAGAATTTATGGATCTCTTATTCCAATAATCAGACACAGACAATTACTGAAATATCGTGGAATATTGAACCACAAAAAATATTGACAGGAACAAATACATATCACAAACAATTTTTGGAAGGAGCACAATAATAAACACATATTGTATCCCCAAAACAATATATACAGGAACAAAATGTGGAACCCCCACCAACAATTTTAAAAGAAATCAACTCACACATAACTAAATACATACTCCAAGGAACAATACACAATATCAAACATACAACACTAATACAATCTAAGCTAGATGAAGGATTAAACTTGCAAGACATACAAACAAAAATACAAGAATTCAGAATAAAATTTATAGGACAAGCCATTAGAAAAAAAATCAGAAAATACATTCACTCATTATTACTTATTGATCAGATTTGGATATTTAACAGCAATAGATAATAGCACTGAACATTACATTGGAAGAAAACAATCACAATTTCATACAGCATGCATCAAAGCAATAAAAGGCAATGAAGAAGTATTACACAAAACATCCAAAGAAATATTTACACATTTAATAAAAAGACAAGCAACACTTCTGAACAATAGAATTAAATTGACAAAGGTTTATTAAATTACAAACACTGAAGACACATTTAAAAATACTCATATTAGAGAAATACCTAATCAAGAAAAAGAAAAACATACAGACTAATTTACAACACAACACCAGTCTCATCAAGACAATATAAAGTTAGAGGGGCAAGAATAGGCTGTCCACTCTGCAGGTGAGGGGCTGATGAGACTAAATAACATTTATATCTCACATGCAATACAATTTTACAAACTAAATCCACACTTCAACAATTCATACAAGCAGGCACATTACACAATGTAGATATAGACAAAGCAATAACACTAAACATAATACCAGACTCTATAAACAAGAAACAACATACAATAAGCTTAAAGATACTTTCACAATACAGAAAACATATATGGCATCACAGACTGAAGGCATTTTTCAACAATCACAACTACACCAACATAACATTAGAACACATTTTTAGACAAACAATACAAAAAGTAATTGAACATTTACAAGATAATAATTGAATTTTATTAAAAATGTATAATGTTCATGTTATTTGTTTCTATCAGAAGTGCTTCAAATATAGAAACATGTTTTGTCATTTAACTAGTTACTTTTTGTATAATTTTGATTCTAGAATCTTTTGTATAATTTTGAATAAGTTATGTTGTATCATGAGGTACATTATTTGTTGATATACATTGATACTGTTTCACCTTGATGTGACATGAATCTGTGAGGGCAAACACCAACATAACATAAGTACGGATTTTTTGACAAACAAACTACAAAAGAATAATAGAAATGTTAAGAATAATGTATGATGTTCAAGTTAGTTGTTTCTATGAAAAATGTTTGGAAATTTAAATTCATATTACTATTTGCATAATTTTGATTCTACGTAAATGCTTACATTATGAGATTTAGGAAAAATTATGTTGTATCATAATGTACATTATTCATTATTTTATTGATATACATGGATACTGTGTATCTTTGATGTAAATTGAATTTCTAGGAGCAATATAAAAAAAAATTAAAAAAAATGATAACACCTTTTATTCGTTCCTTTAATTAGGAGATCGTACTAAAATATTTAATGGTTAATAATCTAATTTTATTTCAAATTTGTTCTCTGGTAATTAATTTTGCCACGAGTTAATCAAACAAGTACGTTAATTCAATTTGGAAGAATATGTGGAAATTCGGGGACATCAACTACTGTTTTGAAGCTCTTCATAGTTGTTTGTTTTCTATCGATTCTATCCCTTTGACCACATAAGTTCACAACAATTTAAATAATCTTAACATTTCGAAACATCCAAAATTATACAAAAACTAGTGTATCACCCGTCAAAAATGACGGAAGTTTTCAAAATAAATACAGATCATATTAAAAAATAATGTAATACTGAACTTTCATTTATTTTATTTATTTGTATTTGATTCATTTATTATCATATTGAACAATTTTATGAGGAACGTTCGAAAAGTGTTATTTTTGGTGCAGTAATATTTCTAAAATTAGTAGCAATATAAAACAAAATCGATCGCAGCGCCACCTAACAGCATTACATCCACGCAGCGCCACCTAACAGCATTACATCCATACAGACAACGGGAATTATGTATATTGATTATTATTTTTTTAAGAAGATTTTATAGATTAATTATATTTTTGTCACCAGTCTGCTGGGCCCCGCTCATCGTTTGCTCCCGTGGGTCCTACACGCTCTAGGGCCAGCCCTGTGAGTCTGCCTGCAAAATTTCAGCTAGATATGATGACGGGAAAAGGGTTACAAATATATCTCAATTTTTTGCAATGGACAAGCAGACGCTACGAGTGAAAATGATGGGTGTAGTAAGATTTTAAGGATGTAATAAGATTTTAAGGGTTATAATAAGATTTTAAGGGTGTAATAAGATTTTAAGGGTGAAATAAGATTTTAAGGGAGTAATAATATTTTAAGGGTGTATTAAGATTTTAAGGGTGTAATACGATTTTAAGGTTGTAATAAGATTTTAAGGGTGTAATAAGATTGTAACGGTGTAATAAGATTTTAAGAGTGTAATAAGATTTTAAGGGAGTAATAATATTTAAGGGTGTATTAAGATTTTAAGGGTGTAATAAGATTTTAAGGGTGTAATAAGATTTTAAGCTCTTAAGATCAGTTGGACATTATTAAAACAATTATTTTATTTATTTAAAATTTTATTTTAAAAAAAATAAATCCCATGACCGATAGTCGTTGGTGTTCCCTAATGTTTCCATTATGGCTTACTCGGCGCTTGATATACCTGGTGGGTGCCCCAATTGCCTTCCAGGTCAGTGGAGGACTTTCTTTTCGTTTCACGAAATATTATGGCTTTGGGTGGGCTCGATCTCACAACCCTCAACTTTGTGAGGCGAGCTCACTATTTACTTTGCTATCCAACCGCCCATAATTTATTATTAATTTATTATTATTTTATTATTTTAAATAAATAGTTTATTTAAGAAAATAGTAAAAGATCAAATACTTGGCTATCAATATTTGTTGATAGGCTAAAATGCTTTTAATTCTATAATGACTTTGTGTGTTAAGGCGGCTAAATGTGTTTTCTAATAACAAAATAGAGGATTCACGCTTAAACAAGTGTATGGACAGTTGGTTTATTATATTTTGTAAAACTTGTTCTTTCAAATTCATCTTAAGAGAATCGCGAATCGTGACATTGAAATTCAAGGAGGTACCATTAAAAGAGAACTTTCATTGTTTTCCTACATTTAAAGCTTCCAATTATCGTAATCTATAATTAGCAATGATCTCATTAATATTATTTCTAAAAAAAGAAAATATTACTTCTGTATTTGTTATTCTTATATTTATGCCACTTTAAATTTACTGTTAATTTTTAGCTTTCAAAAGGTTTCTTGCCAGTCAGTGTGTCACAATATGTGGTCTTAACTCTATAAGGGAACTACCTATAGGATCACATTAACAAAACAACTGAGTATCAACATCTGGTTACTTCACTCTCAGACCATTCCCATTGATTGGTTGTAGCTTTAATTGTAACCAAAATGTACACATACTCCATTAATTCCTGGTGGTGGTCGGACACTTCGACCCCGGACGATTCGACCCCGAATGGTTCGATCCTGCCAGTTCGACCACAGGACGTTTCGACCCCATGACGTTTTGATCCCGGCCAGTTAAAAGTAAGGATTTTTAACGCTTTGGTGAAATTTCAGATCGATCGCATGTACCGTAATTGAATTATTGATTTTTTAGATTATTTTATTTATTCCTATGTATCATGCTATTTTTTTAGATATAGCGTCGCCGTGCGTATTATATTGAACAACCTTTCTGTCGCGCAATAAGGTGCGTATTTTATTGACAACTCTTTTTATAAACATATTCCTGATCGGTGCGCATTATATTAAACATGTTTTACGACACAACTGCAATTTTGTATTTTTGGATGGTCTTGCGCTGCGTATTATAATGAACATTCTTTTAGTTACTTCTCGTAAGTAAAGGATTTATAGTAAAAAACTTGATTTTTTACGGTTTTTTAAAATAATAATTATAGATTGTTCAGGTCTTCAGGATAAGCATTTATTAGTCCTTCACAACACTGAGATGTTTGCGGTACATGGACAAAACAAGATAATTGAACTGCTATATCAGTACACATGCATCTGTCTTCGTCTACACATCTCTGTCTCAAGTTTATCAACAATGGCGTAGAAAGCAGATAAACGAATTTTTTCCCTGGCATTCTGAGATATACTAGGGGCATCACCATCAATGACCATTGTCTTTCGTTTACGATTACTTGTCAAAGTTGACTTATAATACACATCTGGTCTTTTTTCTTTTGAAGCTTCTTTAAATCTTTCAAATTCATTCCTAGATTCATGCAAGTGATCTGTTAGTGAAGAATTCCAATCAGCACACGTTTTCATGTTCACGTGTTAATTTTGTTGAGGACTCACTGACCCTGTGAAAATGTTGTCACACTTCTTCCCAAGAGACAAGCATGTGAACAAATTCGAATTCTTGCATCTTCTCTGCAATGTTTTCTGCTTCTCTTCTTTGACTGGTCCTCTTGTAACCATTATAACGCTTCTATAATCTGAGGATGAGACTTTAGAACTATATCTTCAGTTCAACAGCATGTGCTTCCCATCTGGTATCGTTAAGAGACTTTACCAGTGTGTTATTCACAAGGCATCTTTTCAGAATCTTCCATCTGTTGGTTGAAGCTGAGAAAAAAGTATAGATCAGTTGTACTGTATGGAAGAAGTTTATTGCCTCTAAACAAGAGTCAATGGCACTTCTGCTTACCAGATTTAGTGAATGGGCAGCACAGGGTATGTATATAGCAAACTCATTTTCCCCCGGAAGCCTTTACTTCATCTACAATTACTTCATGGACTTGTGACACATAATTTCAATGAGATCTTCACATATAGTTTTGGATAAATAAGAAGAATTTCCTTTTCCAGAATTTCCATATTTCGCAATGTGTGATGCTAAACATGGATCGAACTGACTGACCAACTCCAGCAACCCTAGATAATTTCCATTTTGTAAAGTTCAATTTTTTTATTTGTACCTCTACAAGCCAGACCACGCTCACCTAAAGTACAAATAACCGCTATTGCTTGCCTCAAAATATGTTTCCAGTAAATGTACTCTTCATTTATTTGCTCCTTTAGCGTTTGTATTAGATCCAAGCCTTTTCGGCAAGCTAGGTATAACCCATTTTTATCAACCAAACTTTTGGAAACTTAAGACAAAAAAGTTTATAAACAAAACAGTACACAGATCCCGTGGATGGTGAATACAGTGACCATTCTCTCCTGTACTGCTCACCATTTTATTTTGTTCCATAGAAATGTTTTTGAGAACAAAATCTTGTTGTTTTTCCTCTGGCATAAATACGGCAAGATTTATTAAAGGGACCACATAAGATGCTGACAATTAGTGTGCCCACAGTAAAAAACAAAAAAAGCTTCAAAGAAAATAGCAAAAAATAGCGCTAAAAATGGGTGGGCGGTATTTTACCCCCCCCCCTTTTTCTGGTTAAAAAAGGTTAAATAATGTGCAATAATTTTCTGTGATAGAAGGAGCGTCTGTAACAGATAAGATAAGATTCAATAGTAAATTTATGATTTGCTAATATCATGTCGATTACGCGCGGCTACCGGGACAATATGCACATTTTTCTTGAGGAATTCTGGTGCCCCCCCCAAACGCTTGGTGCCCAAGGCACGTGCCTTGTTTGCCAATAGGTTAATCCAGGCCTGAGTGTAAGTGATAGTATAATCCTTTCAGATATAGGGGATAAATATTTTATTAAATTTTGATTGAAAACGGGTGCATGAAATAGTATAACTTATGCAACACTTATCATTTCTTTATAATTTAAAGCATAATCATGAATTGAATAAGTTATACTTACTCAATGGTCAGTCAAAAGCTTTGCTATAGACACAAGTAAAACTCGAGGATTAATTTACCGTAGCGTCGACTGAAGACACTTCCTGTCATTGATGAGGTGTCAATGGAATTCCCCTCCCCATAAAAAAATAATTAATATTACAAAAAAAATATGAAAAAAAATACAGAGGAAAAGAGAAGTATAATAGCTTACCAACACGTGGGACCCATAAAAGTCGTGCATAATAAAGGAGCGCAAACATTTATTGTATTTGTCGGTGGTTGTTTGTTCCGATCTGCGGTGACGTGTAATTGATGTTCTTTTGACTTTGACGAAGAGCCGCAAAAACGGGTTACACGTTTTGCCTCTTGCCCATGTAAAGACTCCACGATCCCGAGAGAAATACACCACTGACAATAAAATTAAAAATGTAATGTTCCTTTGGCGGCCTGATACCATTTGGTCAACGGCCAGGTACCGGACCGATGCCCGGGGATTTGGGGCAACCGCTGTAGAGGATCTTAGAACAATAAAGTAAGAGTCTGTAGAGGATCTTAGAACAATAAAGTAAGAGTGCTGTAAAGGATCTTAGAACAATAAAGTAAGAGTGCTGTAGAGGATCTTAGAACAATAAAGTAAGAGTGCTGTAGAGGATCTTAGAACAATAAAGTAAGAGTGCTGTAAAGGATCTTAGAACAATAAAGTAAGAGTGCTGTAGAGGATCTTAGAACAATAAAGTAAGAGTGCTGTAGAGGATCTTAGAACAATAAAGTAAGAGTGCTGTAGAGGATCTTAGAACAATAAAGTAAGAGTGCTGTAGAGGATCTTAGAACAATAAAGTAAGAGTGCTGTAAAGGATCTTAGAACAATAAAGTAAGAGTGCTGTAGAGGATCTTAGAACAATAAAGTAAGAGTGCTGTAGACTGTAGAGGATCTTAGAACAATAAAGTAAGAGTGCTGTAGAGGATCTTAGAACAATAAAGTAAGAGTGCTGTAGAGGATCTTAGAACAAAAAAGTAAAAGTGCTGTAGAGGATTTTAGAACAATAAAGTAAGAGTGCTGTAGAGGATCTTAGAACAATAAAGTAAGAGTGCTGTAGAGGATCTTATTACAAAAAAGTAAGAGTGGTGTAGATATGTGCAACCCAGAGTGGTGGATATGTTTAAAAATATAATAAAAATGAATGCTGAGCATTAAACACAGTCTCACTCTTCTTCACAATTAGATGATGGGAACATAAATGAAACTGAAGCTTGATTAGCGAAACGAATTCCATCTAGCATCACTTGACCGATGGTCACGAGTTCAAATCCATGGGAAGGCAAGGATTTGTTCCCGGGGCCTAGGGCGTCCCTGAGTCATCCAGCTCCGAATGGGTACCTAACACTAGTTAGGCTGCTGGGTAATGCGTGGAACCCATCATAGCCGTGGCCTGTGAACGCTTAATCACTTGCAAACAGATCATCCGTCATAGTCTGTGGACGCAATTATCTTCTGCATAGAAGCAGCGTCTGTATAGATAAGATAAATGCCATTCTTCGTATAATCAATTTGGTTTTGTAAGTGTGGATGATGCTGGTATCTGAATACCACAAGGTGTTAATGCAGCGATGTTCTATCGAATGGTCTCAACACTCACTTCACTTTATGGGTATACAAATAGGCACTAGATTTTGTCTGTGAGAAAGAAAACTCAATCCTAAAATAAATTTTTATTGTCAAACTCTCTTTATGCCTTATAAAGTATTTGGGCATAATCGCTGCACCATAAAAGACCGGAATTAATATGATTTATCAATTGCGTTCTTCTTGATAAAGGTAGGTGACAAGATAGGAATTGTGAATTTCTTTTTAACTCTTTTGAAACTTTATTTACTATTCCCTGAGAATTATTATTAGTAACTTGTGTTTCTAAACAAAAATCTTTTTAGTAACTTAAACTTTCGTTTGCAAAAATTTAATTGAAACAAAAAATTCATGTTAAATATTGCATATTTTCAATAATTACAGAAACTACGAAATGATTATAATTAAGTTTAATCTATATGTATCTTTATTTCATTTCAAGTGCGCAAAGGTTCTTTTCATAATTCTTGCTATATTAAAGTGGACATCCACTTGACTTCGGTCCCTATATTTAGGGATATAATGACAATAAAATGCAATGATTTTCGTACTTTCGGTTAACAATTAATTCCCCCACCCCCCAAAAATGCCGTAGATGATCTAGACTCCAGGACATGCCGAATAAAAGTAGACGACAAACGTTATTATCTGGTTCTGCTCCTGTACCACGTGGTATAACATCTGACAAACCTTATTATTACCTTACTCCCCTTACTTTGACAATAATCAGGGTATTCCTACTCCCCTTACTTAGACAACAATCAAGTGTTATTTAATCCATTCACTTAGACATTATCAGTTTTATCTTAGTTGCCTTATCGAGAAAATTTTCAGTTGTTCCTTGTTTCCCTTATATACACAACTATCAAGTGTTCCTTAGTTCCCTTACTTAGACCACTATCAAGTGTTCCTTAGTTCCCTTACTTAGACCTCTATCAAGTGTTCCTTATTTAGACCACTATCAAGTGTTCCTTAGTTCCCTTACTTAGACCACTATCAAGTGTTCCTTAGTTCCCTTACTTAGACCACTATCCAGTGTTCCTTAGTTCCCTTACTTAGACCTCTATCAAGTGTTCCTTATTTCCCTTATTTAGACCACTATCAAGTGTTCCTTAGTTCCCTTACTTAGACCACTATCAAGTGTTCCTTAGTTCCCTTACTTAGACCACTATCAAGTGTTCCTTAGTTCCCTTACTTAGACCATTATCAAGTGATCCTTAGTTCCCTTACTTAGACCACTATCAAGTGTTCCTTAGTTCCCTTACTTAGACCACTATCAAGTGTTCCTTAGTTCCCTTACTTAGACCACTATCAAGTGTTCCTTAGTTCCATTACTTAGACCACTATCAAGTGTTCCTTAGTTCCCTTACTTAGTCAACTATCAAGTATTCCTTAGTTCCCTTACATACACAACTATCAAGTGTTTCATAGAACCCTCAGATAAACATAGTTATAAAAACTTTTTTCCTATTCCGTATGCAACAACAAACACATACAAATTCTCGTTCTTTAAGTCCGGGATTTAGATGTGGAATGGATTACCTGATCAAACGAGGACAATCAAAACTCTATAAACACTAAAGCTCTATAAACATTTAAAAGTCAAATAAAAATTCAAGACTAGACAAAAACATGGATGAAATTAGGACTCAGAAATATTCTGTATAAGAGGAGCGTCTGTAATAGATAAAATAAGAATAATGCCAAGGATGCTGATAAGATTGCCAATAAGATTTATAAGGAAGACGACATAAATGATGAATAAATGCAGATGTAAGTATATTTTACAAATAGTTACGTACAACATACAAATTAATACATTATCGGCCGTCCATAAATGACGACACGCATCTTAAAGGATGGGGGGATGGGGTCACACTTTAGTGAGATTTGTGACAAGAGGGAGGGAGGTGGTTAAGAACTGTGACGTCACATAAAGAATGCACAACTTTAAACGAAAGCTCCACTTAAATATCTGGTTGCATACAATAAATTTATTTAATGACGTCTTAAATGGTTCAACGCGAGTTACGATATTAGAATGCAGTCTTACACTAAATACGTACTAAATAACAAAAAATTGTTTTGAGAGACATGCCAATTCTTAAGTAGGAAATACAGCGTTTTTGTGTGTGTGGGGGGGAGGGGGAGGGGAGAAGGTCTGTGACGTCATATGTGTTATGTTTAGCGTGTCTAGGTTTTTTCTTTCGGATCGAAGTTTTTGTTGACATGTTGGATAGGTTTTTCCCAAAATTGTCACTGGCAGCACTGCTGCACAATCACTCCAGGAAATGCAACCCAACTCAACGTTGATGCACCATCGTCTCACGAGACGAAAGGATGCCGATATATACATGCTATGCCCCGCCCTTCTATTAAAGAAGAGAAAAAAATATATATATATTATTAAAGTGGAAACAATTTTATTCGTTCTTTATATAGGATAGCTGTGTTAATTTCTTTAAATTAAACAAGAATTAAATCATCTCAAATATCAATCAAAGACATGTATAGATGTATATTACTATTTGTATATGAGGCAATAGTATTAGTATAAAAGTGGTATGTCTGGAAATTAAAAAAAAATTCCGTCCAATTAATTTCAAATTTTAAAAAATTCGATTTTTGTATTAAAATATATATGATATATCTTAACTAACTGTAAGGCACCCCTGACTCTATAAAGGTAAAATTCACAGTTAATGAAAGAACAATTATATACTAGTTTGATGACTTTATTTATTACAAACCATTTTTTCAAAGACTTTTTGTTTTCATGGATATGACTCAAGTGATAATAGATTTCTCTACCATCTGATAATGTAAGGTCATTTTGTAAAAATGTTTGTACCGCACACACGTTCAACTTTAGAAAAAAAAATTGCTAGAAACTAATATTTAAATTTCGACCTAACTCACATCGCTACAGCCAAAAAGTTTTTTAAAATAATAAAATAAAGCAGAACACGATAAGAAGACATTATACTAGAGAATAAAAAAAACAAAAGAAGTTGATAGCTTGTCAGTTTTTTATCAAAATCGCAGTGATCAATTTTGAATAATAATTGCCTAATTGAGAAGTAATAACTAATTTTTGTCTATACTTTTTAATGTTATTTTAAAAAAATAATTGCTTATTAAATTGTACACTTAATAATAATTGGCGTAAAATAGGATCAAAGGAAAAATGCCGCTAATTTAAGACTAATAATTACTACTAGACGCCCCCGCGGCGTAGCATACGCCGCAGACTTGCTCATGGAGAGTGCAAAGAAAGTGGAGTTATAACGGACACAAACTACAGCACGAAGAAATCAAAACAACGCGAGTGAACGTCGGTTGGGGGGAGGGGGGGGGCTGCCAACTCATTGTTGGTTTCGAGACATTTGCAGTTGAAATTCGGTACACCCCTAACTTCTATGAAGTCAGCTATAAAACGATAATCGGTTTAAAATCAGAGCTACATAATCGATAATCAGTTTTAAAAAACAACAAAAAACAACAACACGCAATTAACAACCCTACACATGACTAGCCCTCGCTAGGGCCGGCGAATCACAGTTTATGTTTAAGGGATGGTAGTATTAAATGGGAGGCGGCTAACAACAACCTCAGTGTGCATGTAATCGATAATTGGTTTTCAAAAAAAAACACAAAACAACAACACGCAATTAACAACCCTAAATATGACTAACCCTCGCTAGGATCGGCCAATCACAGTTTATGTTTAAGGGATGGTAGTATTAAATGGGAGGCGGGTAACAACAACATCAGTGTGGTTGTGTCCATGTTTACTCGCTATTTTTTACTTGCTTTGTGCTGCTTTTTGTGTCTGTACTCTCACCCCCCCCATCAGTTCTTTGCACTGTCTATTATGAGCAAGTCTGCGGCGTATGCTACGCCACGGGTCTCTCCAGAGTTACTTCTGTTCATTCACTCACAGCCGTTTGCCCAAACCCATTCCCATTTAATGTATAAATAATATTATCTTCATACATTTTTAAATAAGCTTTTGCTGGTGTGTATCAATATTGCTGGTGCTTACCAATATTGGTGGTGGGAATCAATATTGATGTTGTGTAACGATGTTGATGGTGTGTACCAATATTTCTGGCATACCAACATTGTTGGTGTGTACTAATATTGGCGGAGTGTACAAAAATATATCCGATGTGTACCAATATTGCAGATGTGTACCAATATTGATCGCACCCATGCGATAAAAAATGTGACTGCATTAAACCAGATAATATTTTTAGTGGGGCTGGTACGGAATAAAAAGATTTTGCTCGGGTAATTGGTAAAATTTTAAATTGATAAATCGATTAATTTCGATTAATTATATTTTTATATTGCACATATAGAACCCGTTTAGTTGCGATTCATTATTTCATGAAATCTGTTAAGTCCCCATAATTTCATGGCTCCCAAATTGTGTGACGTAAAACAGCAAACAGTACACTAAACATACGTAACATAACGCTTTTACTTATATGATTTCTTTTTTATTTATTCTTTCTTATTTCTCTTTCATTTTTTATTTGTTTTATTAATTTTTTTTTAACTTTATGTTTTGTGCTTTTTAATTTTCAGTTTCACCTTTCATTTTCATCGCCTGACTTCCACCAACTATTCGCTTGCTAATGGTATCTTACCAAAATGGTGATCCTATGGAGGTTGTATTTGCCTGATTTTTTACAATGTTTCTGAAATGAATTAAGAAAATGTCATAAAACTGCTCAAGAATACGACCCATTTGAACCTTTACAGTCATGTTACGCCCAATGCTGTCAGCTGCACGTTTATCGTATCTTGGATATTTTTCCTATCTTGGAACAAAATATTCTTCGAATGACCCTTCCTAAATTGGATTTTTCGTAACTTGAAGCATTAGCATCTCGAAGTACCACTGTAGTAATAAACAAGAGTGACGAATATTAAAGCTTACTAGAAACATCTGGCAAATTATCAAGCTCCTGCTCATCCATATAATATAGTAAAGTCAACATCACAGTTATCTCAATGTTTTCATTTTTCACTGGAATGTTTTTTATAGCCTAAATAAAGAAAATAGACAATGAAATAAGTTTACAAAATGCATTAAAAAATATATTTAAAGAATTAAAAGGGAAAAAAATGAATCCTGTCACATATTTAAGTTAAACTTTCATAAATATCATTTAAATAAGTAAGAGTATATTTGCTGTATCATTATGAAAAGCAAATGTTTTGGGTTTTTTAATCAAATGTAATATAATAAATGTATGAAGATTTACGCAAAAAACCAAATGCTTTGTGTGATATTATATAAATTTGTTCTGATCCAATTTTATGTTCAGTTCTAATACAAGAAAACATATTTCTTTAATGAAAGTTAAATATGAAAATAAAAATAACAATCTTTCTATCTTGATAGCTAGAACATTACCCTTATCTTAATTCCGTCTTTACTATACTCATAATAACGTATTATTTTAATTAACATAAATGTAACCAGGCTAATTCAGATAAGTAATTGAAGTTTCTGATTTTACTTTTATCATAGGAGTTGCTTATAAAAAAAATAAAACGTTGCCTTAATTGAACTATGCCAAAGGCACAGGCTGTAAAGATATTTTAGTGTATTGGTGTTTTATAAACATTTCACAAAACATATAACTAACCTCAATAGTTTTGAAGTCCCTGAAGGATTCCTTTGTATCTAAATGATATGCAATGTTGTACAAAAGTGTTAAAAAGTCAGTCACAATGGCTAATACACTCTGAAAAAGAAAGAAATATGTTGTTTTTTTAAATTTTTGTTTCAATTAATTACAAATTTAGAAACAATAATTCATAATTCATGCATGTGTAAGGTACAGGTATTATTTCTAATAATACATAGATGCTCAATTAATACTAAACCATTTCTTCTTAAGTATTTCATTTAAATTAATTTCATTATTGTGAAAAAGGTCTCAAACTCATTCAAATGAAACTTAACTGACTTTTATTTATTTTATTTTTTATTTTAGTGTATTCATACTATAATCATCCTATATAATAAAATGCTATGTTCTATAACCATGGCCGTCTTAACGCATAGGCCCTTTGGGCATTTGCCCGGTGGCCAACGAGCATAGGGGCACCATGGGAATATATTTATTTATATATATTATGTTAATTTATATTTTATTCCTTCGGGGTAGGGGATCTGCCTACAACCCGTATTATAAAATACTGTGTGTACATTTCAGAAAGTCATATATATCGTATTTATCAAACAAGGACAAGTTAGTTGGGCTTTTGAAAAAGGTCGGCGCCGTAGGCGCCCTAAAAAAAGTACATTTTTTATAAAATAAATAGATTTCAGCTGAAAACTTCCGTCATTTTTGACGGGTGTACGCTAGTTTAGATATATTATGCAATAATACATAGAGAATAGTAATAATAAAAATATAAAAATTCACAATGTTAAGATTTTTTCATGTTTAAAATCGCTCTGTAAGGGAACTAACTAGTATACAATTTATACTTTTTTATTTATTTATTTAAAAAAATTACATTCTTTTCGAAATAGTACGAGTATTAAACATTTAAGTCTAGTTAAAACAAGTTTTTTAAAATAACGTAAAATATAAATTTCCTTTTTTGTAGCTAATATTATTTATTAAATATGTGTTTTAGTGTATGTACAATTATTGAAAATATTTAAAAAAATATTTTTAATTACTTAAAACAGATAAAAGCTCTAGCACGCGCAATAACAAGGCATTACATACATCTGTCCAGTGGCACGCCACTTAATTTCGGTCCCTAATTTTAGGGATACTATTTCAAAGCAATGATCGGATGCCACAACGTTGAATACCATATGAATACAATGGTGCTCATCTAGGAGAGGGAAACTCCAATTTCAAACATCTGCTGTCTGCTACACGTGTTTATGAAAATATTATGGGAGTAAACCATGACAGAAAATAAGGCTATGGAGTCAATTAGGCAGTCTCAAAGCGAATGCGCTATCTCTCTTGTATCCTCATAGCTGCTCTCCTCCCATCACCATTGGTGTGGAGAGAGTGGACCAGCTGCCAGGGAAAAAGCTTACCTTACTTAAAGCATCGTCATGGCCATAGTGCCCTCATTTGTGTTCTCCTTTGCGAGGGAAATTAGAAAACTACATCACCTCTTGAGGAAGGACTGATGCCATAGATAGATATTGATATAAGCCTAATTAAAATAATACTAATACTTTATAGCATAAAATTCTTTGCATTTGTGCCATATTTTCAAAATTTATATTTTTAGTTTCAAATTGCTTGATGGACCACATTATAAAAAAACTAAATTGACAATTCAATTTTTGAACCAGTTTATTATATAAATTATAAAGACTATAATCATAAAAATAACATTAACATTGCCTACATGAACCTGTTTTATATGTGAGATGTTCATCTGGAAATTCTCTAAGGTAGACTTTATGGCAACAAAATATTTACTACATACAAGAACTTGTTTAGATCGCATGTTGACAAAGCATGTAACAAATTTTGACCCTTATACTGAGATTGTGTGTCGAGGTTGAGTTCACAGAAGACGAGTTCGATAATAAGCTGAAAACATAGAGCCATATATTTTAAATAAGATTAGTTAGAATTTATCACTTATCGATATAAAAATTAAAGTAAGCTCAAGTTAAATATTATCGGTAGCTTTGTTGATTATATGTGGAAAATCTTATTTTCTAGTTGTGTATGTTTGCATATGCTCGTAATACCAACATGACCAGTCAAGCACTTGTTTTTATATCAAATTCAATGAAAAAAAATGAAAATGGAAGAGTGTAAAATACAATAACCATGGAGATAAAATATTTCAAGGACTGATAAGTCTACTTGATAGTATACTAAGTCAGTTTTTTAGAAAATATTATTTTATAAAACAGAATAATTTCTTAATTCTAGAAGTCTGTAATATTTTGTTATGAATGTTAATCCCGTAAAAACAACTTTTTTGGTAACAAAAAAGTTGTTACATTCATATTTTTTGTTTAAAATGCAAGATAAATTTTTACTAAGCTGGTTTTGAAAGTGGTTTTTGTTACTGATAAGTTTTAACGGCCTAAAACACATTTTTAAAAAGTATTTAAGATTTTTTGAAAATTTAACCTTAGTATACGACACATTACCCAACATAAGTAAAAAAAAAGAACAACAATATATACAGACAGTTGCTTTAGTTAATTGAATTGAACTTTATTTGGCTAAATCGTGTGACAATAGCAACTGATTAAAGGAAGGGGGATGCCTTCTTGCTTTACAATTTACAAGTAAGAATGAATTTCATTATGTATTATTGTTACTTTGCTCTTGATTCTTTTATCCTATTGTGCATCAAGGTTTAATGAATTAACTGTGTTTCTCTTGTCAGTTTTGAATATTCTCCAGTAATTTATCTGGTAGCTCTTTGGTTGATGGGTCTCATACAGAGAATATGCATATCCTAGTACCCGTTTCACCAAAGTAAGATAGCATTCTAGTTTTATATTCTTATTACATCTCATTATACGCTAACTATGGATGTCGTTTTATTTGTTTCCTATAGTTATATCTGATCTTATCACATCTCATTATCCGCTAACTATGGATATCGTTTTATTTGTTTCCTATAGATATATCATATCTTATCACATCTCATTATACGCTAACTATGCATGTCGTTTTATTTTTTTCCTTTAGTTATATCAGAGCTTATCACATCTCATTATACGCCATGGATGTCGTTTTATTTGTTTCCTATAGTTATATCAGATCTTATCACATCTTATTATACGCTAACTATGGATATCGTTTTATTTGTTTCCTATAGTTATATCATATCTTTTGAGTTTTACTGACGACGGCAACTTTGTACAAAATTTTAAGACAAAACTGAGATTTATTTAAATATATTTGAAACGTGTCCACATAAAATGAGTTTTGCCTAACAATGATAAAATTGGGTACATTTCTATTAATAGATGGATAACATGTAAACAGGGTATGAGTGAGTCTGACAGGACGTAACAAAACAGCGAACATTTCGGCACGGAGCCTTCTTCAACGAAAAAATAGAACACAAATAACATGCAACGAAGAAATAGAACACAAATAACATGAATATAAAGAAATAAAAACCAAAGACATCAATCAAGTCTCCCACATATTTTATTCACTACATTTCTATAAGTGTTGTTAAAATATATCGATATGGGACACAACACAATCTATCTTTTTGTTCATGTATTAGGCTTGGGCTATTGTTCATGTACTATATGTCGATATGCGACACGACACAATCTTTCTTTTTGTTAATGTAGTAGGCTTTGGTAATTGTTCATGTACTATATGTCGATATGCGACACGACAAAATCTTTCTTTCTGTTAATGTACTAGGCTTTGGTAATTGTTCATGTACTATATGTCCATATGCGACACGACAAAATATTTCTTTTTGTTAATGTAGTAGGCTTGGGCAATTGTTCATGGACTATAAATCGATATGTGACACAACACAGTCTTTCTTTTAGTTAATGTCTTAGGCTTGGTCAACTGTTCATGTACTATATGTCGAGCCTCCTCTATTTACATGTTCTAGAAATGAATTGTTTTCTGAAATCGTTGAAACACGTGGATACGAGTATATTAGGTAGGCCTTAAATTAGCAGTATAATATAGAAGCTCGATGATTACGACAAAACCTTGTGTTTTTAAAATGTAATAAATTGTCAAAATAAACCTGTCTGAAAATTTGCTTAAGGTCATTGCCATCATTTTTCAAACAGTCAACGATTACTTGAAATCGATCTCTATAATTAGACTACTACTTACATGTACAAAAATATTTTAAAAGCTTATTTCTTATATCTATAATAAAATCTCCTCATATTGGGTTCTGCTTTATTCACATTATTATCTCACTTTCATCTGATGTATTATGTGGAATCTTGCATTTAATTTTAATTTTTGGAAAAATTCTTTTTGCCTAAATAAGCCTAAACATGTACAGTTATAAATAAGTTTATAGTATGATCTTACATGATTAGGTGTCCGGTAAAGAGAACAATGTTCTTGAGTGTGATATCTACCTTTTTAAAAATGTGCTTTTTAAAGATATAAATATGTGAATAAAACCAGTTTTTTAAAGAAATTAATTTAATGGAAACATTAAAAAAAACTTTTGAAAATATTTAAATTTAGAAATTTAAAATCAGAAAAACCGAATGTATAATGGTTCAAAAATAAAAATGAGTTGATGATTTCGACCTTTAATAAACAATTCTTTTAAATTTAAATTAATATGTGAATGTTAACTTTAACGAGTCAGGGGAGCAACAAACTGTGTTAAGTCATGTCAGAGATATTTAGGAAACACAAATACTTATTTTTTACATTCACAAATTAATAAGACAGAAAATAACAAAATAAAATGGTATGCATATTTATAGTCTGCAGAAATGTTATATTAATATTGCAATACGAGGTATAATAAAAGATCCATTGCACTGAAAATCTACCTTTAAGCGTAAGAAGATAATATTATATGATGGAAAGATATTACAACTAGGGTTGCCAGGTGGCTGTCTCAAAAATACCGGACACTATTGTCGAATTTTGTCGATGGCACAATATTTAAATGTAAAATGTCCGGTATTGCTTTCATTTTTCCACTGGACAAATAATGATAATACCGGACAGTCCGGTACAAAACCGGACATCTGGCAACCCTAATTACAACTATCCCTATACTTTTCTTATTTAAAATATATTCAATGGCCTCCAAATGTATAAACTATGGTCTATTTATAGTAACAAAAAATTATAATATTGGTGTTATTTCCTAAGGTGTTAATTTAAATAATGAATATGCTAGTCTTATTTAGGGGCCGTCCATAAAAGACGTCACGCTATTTTGGCCGATATTTCACCCCCTCCCCCCTCGTCACGTGTCGTCACAAAAAGTTAGACCCCCCTCCAAAAATACATCACAAAGCTTTGCCCCCCCCCCACACAAAAAAACAAAAAAACAACAACAACAACCCACCTTATTTTCCAGCCACTAGATATATTAAAATACGTCATATGTACCGTAATTTGTACGTGAACGCTTCGAACATATGCTCACTATTGAACCGGTTCCTTCCAGAAAATTCATTTTTTAAATTTGACTACTATGTAGATTTCTTACCTACGTAGTATACGAAGACACCTAAATCCACCCTACTTTCATTTATATTGACACGAGTGACAATAATCTTAATCCACATGACTTCACTGTATCAAGTATCCTTTCTGTGATATTTAAAATTAATGCCTTAAAAACTGAGCTAAGAAGAAAAGTTGTTTTGTTTAAGGTGACCAGACGTCCCGATTTAGGTGGGACAGTCTTGATTTCAGACCTCATGTCCCGCTGATCCTCGCTTGTCCCGACGGGACGCCCAATTGTAAACGACCAAATATTACAGTGGAAGTTTTATTTAAAGTTAGTCATTTTCATGTGACGTCACATTTCTTCAACCCCCCTCCCTCCCCTCGTGACAAAAATGTGACCCCCCTCCCCTTCCTAGGTGCGTGACTGCATTTATGGACGGCCCCTTAGCAGAACGATAAAAGTGTAATGACACTTTAAGATATCAGTTGTGTATGTATTTGTGCGTGTACGAAAGCAAAATTCCCACGAGTATTGAATTTTAATAAATATCTGAAAAAAAAGTTTACATTTATTTTAAATAACAAGGCATTTAATTGCAAATTATTGAAATTACGCATAATTAACCATTTTTTGTTTTACAAATTTTTAATCATATTGTATTGCAACATCAAAACTACAATATAGTTAAGTATTTATGTAAGTTCTAGATAATAAAAACTAAAATTCTTTTAAAGAGAATTATATCCCTTGACACATGGAATCTTATTGCTTACGAGCAACTTAAAAGCCCGTCCAAGGACGTTCCGCCACCTTCCGGTGGCATGTTGTAACTCCCTTCTAACAGCCGTCTCGACCGGCATTACATGTGCATCGCGTGAAAAATACTATTCATTATAGTTAAAATAAATAACTTGTAAAAACAGAGCTTTTGACTATACGTCCCAACGGGCATAACTCAAAATAAAGTCTTGGAAGAAATACTGCACCAAAGATAACTCGTTTTGAACGTCCACGTAAATTGCGTAAATGTTCAACATGATTGGCTGTAGGGGTCATATGTGTTTGAGGGACCAATCGCTATCGATGAAGGGACAGAACTTTGCCTTTTATTATACAAGGAGGATTTATCATTATGTCATAGACGTCACGATAAATTATTTATAGAGAAATAACAAATACATCAAAGGCCGAAAATAATTATTGCTATGTTATCCTATGGACAATAAAGTGACACAGTTATTTACACTTAAAATTTAGATTAACATATTAGATTATTAACATATTTAGATTAAAAACATAAATACAAAGCGACGTTCTTTGGTTTATAAAATATTTTAACAATTATAAATTACGTCATTAGTTTTGCGATACGCAACGGGTTGTAGAGTGTTGATGTATTTAAGATACTTTCTATCTTAGTTATATTCTATCTGTTTATGCAACCTCTAGTCAGTTACCATCATCTATAGATTTTTTTATTTCTTCATATGAAAACTAAAACATTCGGTAAAGCGTTGTAAGCCAAATCAAAGTCAAATGTACACAAGTTAAATCAAACAACAGAATGTACATCAGTGCCTTGAAATTGAAATCTAAAACAGGGAAGAAAACCTTAACATTTAGTTATTTAATGTACATGTTTATGCTAAACTCTATAAGGAAATATACGATAAAACAAATCATTAAGTTAATAAAACATTTATGTAATGACACAAACTATTTTATAATGAACGTTTCTTGTACAAAAATAAAAGTCTCCCTTGAGGTTATAAAAGCAATACAACTTTCTTGTTTTTATATAACTTCTCGGGAACTAATCTAGTGCAATAAACTTATTTGTATTACAATAAAAAGGGGGAGGGATTATAGAACCTACAAGAGATTGTTTCCAATAACATTTAATATCTTATTGTGTTTTTTTGGGTCTCTTCATATTTTCGTACCTTCATATAACTTTTCTTGTTGAGCAAAAATGATTACGCTTTGTGTAAGTAAATGTTGAATGGTGTAATAAATATTAGAAAGTAAACTAAGAAATATGGACGTGTGGGAGCTGGGTGTTCCATGGTAACAGTGGTGAAATGTATGTGTTATGTGTATGTGTAATGGTGCTCGCCGTGAGACCAAATGTATGTGTTATGTGTATGTGTAATGGTGCTCGCCGTGAGACCATATGTATGTATTATATGTGGGTATAATGGTGCTCGCCTTGAAACCAAATGTATGTATTATATGTATGTGTAATGTTGCTCGCTTTGAGACCAAATGTATGTATTATATGTATGTGTAATGGTACTCGCCGTGAGACCAAATGTATGTATTATATGGATGTGTAATGTTGCTCGCTTTGAGACCAAATGTATGTATTATATGTATGCGTAATGGTGCTCGCCATGAGACCAAAGAAGCGCTGTCCTGACTTAGCTACAGGCCAAGTTTTGGCTGAAGGTAGTTGTCTCTTCTTCTACACATGATGTTATTAAATACCGTGTACCGTATTCCTGAATCAGAAATACACAATATAGATGAAAAGTTGACTGTGTGAGTTAAGTTGATCAGGGTAACACGATTATTAACAAATAAATATCATACGTGAGTACGTTATGGTCGAGGGTAGGTTCAGGGCCAGCTTACGGAAATTAGAGGCCCTAGGTGAAGTGAATTTGTGGCCCTAAATGTAATAGAAAAATAAAAACAACCCGTAAAAAACCAAGTTTTTGACTATAAATCCTTTATGTACGAGAAGTAATTAAAAGAATGTTAATTATAATACGCAGCGCCAGACCATCCAGAAATACAAAATTGCAGTTGTGTCGTAAAACATGTTTAATATAATGCGCACCGATCAGGAATATGTTTATAAAAAGAGCTGTCAATAAAATACGCACCTTATTGCGCGACAGAAAGGTTGTTCAATATAATACGCACCGCGACGCTCTATCTCAAAAAATAGCATGATACATAGGAATAAATAAAATAATCTAAAAAATCAATAATTTAATTACGGTACATGCGATCGATCTGAAATTTTGATACATTGTTTTTATCATCGGTACAAAACTGCCTGCAAAATTTCAGCTCGCTATCTTGCGAGCAAGTGGGTTAAAAATCGATCAAAACTTTTGGCGACAAGCAAGCAAGCAAGCAAGCAAGCAAGGTCCGCCGCAGACACCACGAGTTAATATAAAGGATTTAATAAAAATTATATGGAAATATTCTTGCCTAATAAATCTCTCGCGTTGCGTATTTGTCTTCTTATTAAATTGTGTAATAGCTCAATGGTATTTAATTCTTTAATAATCATTCTTATACATATATCAAGTGTCACATGTAAAGTTGGTTTCTATTATTTAATCAGAAAATACAATGTAAAATTTGGATTGAATCATCAACTTAATATTAAGATAAATTTAAAAGAAATGACTTCCTGTGAGTTAAAGTTATAATTAAATTATTTTTTTTTAAAAAGGGAAGACTAGAGCCTTGAAATAACTTATTAAGTCTTACCAGCAATTAATACTAAAAAACAAGAATTACGCCAATTTGTATATTCCATTTTGTAGAATTTGCTTTTTCAAAGTCAACTTAACACATAAGGTCATTATAGACCGAAAGCACTTCTAACTATTTTCATAATTATACGTTAATTTATTTTATTATTAGTGAAATTCTTATGCAAATGTAATTTTTATTTCAATTATGCGTAGATCTAATGTTTACTTCAGACATTAAGATTCTATTCTTGAACGAATTCCTAATTATAGGAACGAATTAAAGTGGCTACCACTTTCAAATAATGTCATAACCATCGACTGCAGAGAAAAGTTTTACTTATATCTTAAATATTTATAATTGTATTTATATCATAGTATTCAATTTTCTTATTAACAATGATAATTCAATATAAATTACACCAATAATACAGAGTAATACCTAAAGTTATGTTGCAAATGTTTAGTGTAAAGTTAAATATATAAAAATGCTCAATTTAAAAAAAAGGTTTTATTTACTGAACATTTTTTTATAATGATTATGTATAATAAAACACTACATTAATTATATTGAGACGTAGCAACACATTCAATTGTTTATTTTTGTCATTGATGTCATAATTTTCATAACTAGAGAAGTCACGCGCCAATACTTAAAATAATACTTATACATACGTTATCATTTATATGAAATACAACAAATGTAAATATACTTCAGTTGATAGTTAAAATTTAAATGAACTCAAAGTAAAAACAAATAATAATAATAAAATTATTTTAAAAAATAGGCAGCCATTTTTGTGTGTTGTTATTTCTAATTCAAATAATATTAAATGACGTCATTAACTCTGTCCAAAGTTTTTGTTTTGTTTATTGTTGCATGTAATGTTACGCTGATTTCTATCTTACTTACCTTTGTCTATTCAAATTCCTACCAGCTACTGATTTAAACTGACACTTATTTTTTTCTTTCTTTAAATTAGACAATAACTATTTCGGTGATCTGCCCCTCTCATTTTGTGTTTTAGAACCATACAATTCTCTTAAATTATATATTATTTCTATTGATCACAACTCTGAAACCCAAAAAACCCTTTAAAGCAATTTCATCAAATATCGTTGTATTAAAATAAATACATGACATTCACTTTTGGGGTCGAGCTCTACGCTCTTAGGACCAGGCTAAATTTATCACAGACAAGCCTCATCAAGCAGACATCGGTATAAAGATACTTTCCACAGGTATTGGAGTTTCTCTATCCATTTCCCAGGCAAGCGCGGGGCTTTCTATCAGACCGTCACCTCTGAGCTGCCACATGATCGACAGCCATTATAACTTCTGTGTCAAACCTATGCAGGTAGTTCTGTGTGGGACAGTGTCCAGTCCTTATATTGGTGATAGTGTGTAATCTCTACGCTTAAGTTGCCACCAGGGATCGCACTTCCTGTGTCCTTGTATAAAATGACAAACTCTTCTTTTCGTGTCTTTAGAAGTTCAGCCCTACATAAACTGGTAAACTCTTCTTTTAGTGTCTCCAGTAGCCCAGCTTTTGAGACCCTTCTCTCGGAAGTGGTCTTTAAACCATATGGGCCATCGGGATATCTCTCGCTAATAAATCGGCCCTGTCCACTGCGGCACTCCTCGGTGCCCATTGATGAACTTTACTTTGTTAAAATGTACCAGGATATCACCTACTGTTTCCAAAATGACTCTGAACGTCTTTGCCAACACGTGCCAGGATATCACCTACTGTTTCCAAAATGACTCTGAACGTCTTTGCCAACACGTGCCAGGATATCACCTACTGTTTCCAAAATGACTCTGAACGTCTTTGCCTCCAGAGAGGATCAACAGACGACCTCGAGTTAAAGCCGTGAGTCGGTGAAGACAACGGTCGAAAATAAAATTCTCTTGGCTGGCGTCGTTGCACCTCCTTCAGACCCATGTGGATTGCCTCCAGCTTTGCATCGTGGCTGGTTCTCTATATCCACGAAGGATGGCCTTTTAAGTATGTTCATCTTTACCTGTCGTAATTATATAGTATATTATTGGTACTGACCCAGTCATTAGCCGAAACATTAACATTTGTATTAATTACTTAAACAATAAACCTTATATTAATTGTATTGAATTCACAATTTGTTTGTGTATAGTTCATTCATTTAAAAGCTTTATAGCAGTCCTATTCTATATGACATAATTTCTACTGCGGCTATGGCAGGGGCGGATTAAGACTGCTCGGGGCCCCTGGCTGCAATTCAAATTGGGGCCCTGTCCAGGCAGCGTAATTTTAAATATAATGATCACTAGCAGCTAATATAAGACCTTAACTTGTAATGCAGGGTGTAATAAGACAAAAAATTAAATAGAAGTCAATTAAATTAATATAAAGTTACACGAATCCACACTTAATTGAAATATTTATTACTAGACGCCCCGCGGCGTAGCATACGCCGCAGACTTGCTCATGGAGATTTCTTTTACCCCTTTAATGCACTTTTTAGGGCGCCTACTAACTTGTCCTTGTTTGATCAATACTAAATATTAAACTTTCTGAAATGCACACAAAGTATTTTATAATAGGGGTTCCCTTTTCCAAAATTAAAATATCAGCAAAAAAAAATGACGTCATATAATTTTTTTTACATCGCATAATTAATTTGCACATTTTTTGATGCATTGGTGCAGTAATTTGGTGCGCTGCTTTCTAAAATTAGTATATGTTGCACATGCACCTTCTTGTTGCCTCGCAGGGTCCGACCACGAAGAGAATCATATATATAGATAGATTATTTATTTCAACCTATAGAACCTTCGTTTGCGAACTTTTCTCATGGCGAGATTTTTTAATAAAGTCAGTAAAATTAAGTGAGCTCACGATTTCCTTTTCAATGTTCATTAGAGAGAGTGATGACCAATGTCTCCTCTAACGTTCGTTGGTCCGTGTGCAAAGTAAAAAAAAATGGTGTGCAAAGTTTCTTAGCATCTTTTTGTTGTGCAATATTTTACAAAATTTGCTGCGCGGTTTCGTGAAATTGCTGCGCGTGTCGTTCAGATATATGCGCGGCTGCGCAAGTGCGCAGCTGAAAGGGAACGATGGTGGTGACTCAGTCTTTGTTGTCCTATGCAACTTCTAATTTCATAATTTATTTTTTTCAACTTTGAAAATGATCGCCCTCAGCTGAACTTTTATGTCATCAATGAGAGATACATGCGAAGTGCAATGTGTAAATTTGGAAAGGACTGTGTAAAATTTTTCTCATTCAAAAACAGCAACATACTAAGCTCTGTGCATGTATTTTGAGTTTCACATTGTGCTACTTCCTTTTCTTGACCCTGAGCCTGGACAATAATATTTTTGAAGAGTTCTTAAAATTAGACTAATTCTGAAGGAAAGCAGTCTTCGAAATCACTTGAATATTCTTCTATTAACTTGGCTGCCGCCCCTCGGATGGCACCATTGCTGAGCTCAGTAAGGTTTTTAAGAAAGCCAAATTTGTAATGGATGCACGTGCGTCTAACCGATGTTGTAGGGCCGAAGAAAGTTTGAATGATTTCAAGAAATACCTCAAACTTGAATTTTTGTTTCGGAGAAAATACTGTTTCAGCTGGTGTCCCTTTATCAAGATGACACTTGCTCTTTCCTTAATCACATTGATGATTGTTTATACTCTTTCTCCATTGACATGTCCGTTCCCTTTTCTTCATAGAAATCAAATTCAGAACGCTGTCTTTTAACAAACTCAAGAAGATGTTTAAACAAATGTATCTTAAAGGGATGCATTCATTTTCTGAAATCTGTCTAAAATTGTGTCCCAAATTTCAAGTAAAATAGCGAGTTTCAGTTGTTCAAGTTCCTTCCGAGATTTTTCTGCTTCAAGTCGACTGTCAGGCGGCTGATTGTCGTCAGTTGCCAATTCTTCCAGTGCTGCAATATTCTCATATTATTATTTATTAACAGATCTTAAAGCATCATGTTGGGCTGACCATCTTGTGTCAGACAAGGATTTGTTATCAGGAAACCTTTTCCATTGTTTTTTTAAGACGCTGCCAACGATGAATAGATGCAACAAGCCAGGTATAAAGATTTTGCAGAATGAAAAAATAAGTAAATAAAACATTTCAAAAATCTGGTTGCAGCAGGACAACCTTCTGCTGCACTTTTCCCAACCAAATTATTGGAATGAGCTGTGGACGGCACATAATGACAACACTGAATTTCTCACGAAGGATAGTCTGGACTCAGTTTTACTTCACATTCATATTTGCAGCACTGTCGTATGACTGTCCATGGCAATCTTCAATTTGAATGTCAATTTCTTCCAAAATATTAAAAATAATTTGGGAAATTCCTCATCCAGTATGGGACTACATTGGTATGAACTTGATGAATCGCTCAACAGGAATGAATGTTATTTAGCTAATAACTGAACGCAACATGTAATTCAGGTTAATTAGGGACACCGATATTTAATTGTACATACAGAAATCACCTATGACCCGCTCGTAAGCCGAACCACCACCCCCCCCCCAACATTTTCCCCTAGATTTTGTCCCAAAAGCGTCGGCTTTAGAACGAGTATATACGGTACTAGTATTTAATTACATATTTATTCGAATATTTACTTCTTACTGCAGTTTGTCTGTAGGTCGAAGCTTCGTAACTCGTAAATAGTGTACTAACTTGGAAGTTGGTTAAAAATTCGATTATTGAATTATGCTCTACTATGTCAACGTTTTTTGTCGTAAGTTTTCCAAACTAAACAGAAGTGGATTGTTTTTCTAACGTTAGGCTTCCCTAGATACAGCGGCGTCACTAGGGGGGTGCGGTGGGGGCGGGCCGCCCCGGGTGACACCATCAGGGGGTGACACCAAATATAAAATTTTACTGTGTACGATTCTATGTTAAAAAAACAAACAAAAAAACAAAAGAGAGAGACGGCAATTTTTTTCAGCTAGGAAAAAAATTACGAAATACAATGAAATTCGTAAAACGTCTAAACTTATTTATTTAAAAAAATCAGTTAACGTGCAATAATAAAACAATTCCCAACAAACTACAATAAAACAAATTAGGAAAAAAAAGAAAAGAAACAGCCTCTACGGAGAGAGACTTCAGGGTTGTAACATGAAAGAGGCGATGTCTTTTGTGTTAAATGAAATAAAGCCAACTGGGCTTTGACATGATATCACCATGGAGTAAGCCGATGAGACGAATCCCACCTCATTAATCCCTCCACCACAGTTGGGGAGGGGGGTGAGAATAAGATTTTTCTCCAAATAAATCAAAAGATATACATTTTTTTAAAGAGAAAAAATATGTATTAACTTTCTCTAACGCTAAGTGACATCACTGTGCTTTTTTAAAATTTGAAAATATAGACTTAAAAATCATAATCATTTTGGTTTCCAGATTAACATTAGCCAAACAGCGCACGAACCTATGACGTCAGCATTTGTGTTGTAAACAGTGCTGACTGACTCAAAGAGATATTTTTGGTTCGGTAATTTCGTGCGCTGCTTTCTAAAAGTAGTTAAAACATCGTGTGGTGATTAGCACTGTAAAAAAATATTATATAAATACTTTGTGTACATTTCAGGAATATTTCGTTATTATCATACAAAGGAAGGATAAGTTACTTGTGCCTTTGACAAAATAAGTGAGCACCGTAGGCACCCTACAACCCCTATTATAAAATACTTTGTGTACATTTCAGGAAGTTTAATATTACGTATTTATCATACAAGGACAAGTTAGTTGGGCTTTTGAAAAAGGTGGGCTCCGTAGGTGCCCTAAAAAAATGGGCGCCGCAGCACAACCTAGTAGAGATATATTAAAACTATCCCTATTCCTAATTTATTCTTATCCAAAGTATATTCAGTGGCGTCAAAATTTATAAATTATGGTCTATTTCTAGTAACAAGAAATTTTAATATTAGTGTTATTTCCTTAGGTCTTAATTTAAATAATGAATAGTCTTATTTAGCTGAACGATAAAAAGTGTGATAACACTTTCAGTTAGCGAGGACACGTTCAGTTATATCTATATTAAAGCATAATTCACACTCACACGCGTATTGAATTTTAATAAATATCTGGTAAAAAAGTTTACATTTATTTTAAATATAGTATTTATTTAAGTTCTAGATAATTAAAACTAAAATTCTTTTAGAGAATTATATCCTTTGACACATGGAATCTTATTGCATATTTAACATTATGGCATAGATGTCACGATTAATTATCTGTAGAGAAATAACAAAAAATCAAAGGCCGAAAATAATAATTGTTACGTTATCATATGGACATTATAGTTACACAATTTTTACATATGAAATTTAGATTAACATTTTAGATTATTAACATATTTAGATTAAAAATATAAATACAAAGCGACCTCCTTTGGTTGATACAATATGTTAATAATTATAAATGACGTCATTAGTTTTGCTCTACGCAACGGGTTGTAGAGTATTGATGTATTTAAGACACTTTCTATTTTAGTTATATTCTATCTGTTTATGCAACCTCCAGTCAGTTACCATCTTCTAGAGATTTATTTATATGAAAACTAAAACATTCGGTAAGCGTTGTAAGCCAAATTAAAGTCAAATGTACACAAGTTAAATTAAACAACAGAATGTACATCAGTGCCTTGAAATTGAAATCCAAATCAGGGACAGAAAACCTTAACATTTAGTTATTTAATGTTCATGTTTGTGCTAAACTCTATAAGTAAATATACCATAAAAAAATCATTTAGTTAATAAAACATTTATGTAATGGCACAAACTATTTTAAATTGAACGTTTTCTTGTACAAAAATAAAAGGCTCCCTTGAGGTTATAAACCAATACAACTTTCTTGTTTTTATATAACTTCTCGGGAACTAATCTAGTGCAATAATTATTGATTAATATTAATTTGTATTACAATAAAAGGGGGAGGGGCTGGGGATTACAAAACCTACAAGAGATTGTTTCCAATAACATTTAATATCTTATTGTTTTTCTTAGGTCTCTTCATATTTTCGTAACTTCATATAACTTTTCTTGTTGAGCAAAAAAATTATTAGGCTTTATATAAGTAAATGTTAAATGGTGTGATAAATATTAGAAAGAAAACTATGAATTATGGAGTTGTGGGAGCTGGGTGTTCCATGGTAACAGTGGTGAAATGTATATGTTATGTGTATGTGTAATGGTGCTCACCGTGAGACCAAATGTATGTATTATATGTATGTGTAATGGTGCTCGCCGTGAGACAAAATGTATGTGTTACATGTATGAGTAATGGTGCTCGCCGTGAGACCAAATGTATGTATTACATGTATGTGTAATGGTGCTCACCTTGAAACCAAATGAATGTATTATATGTATGTGTAATGGTGCTCGCCGTGAGACCAAATGTATGTGTTACATGTATGAGTAATGGTGCTCGCCGTGAGACCAAATGTATGTATTACATGTATGAGTAATGGTGCTTGCTGTGAGACCAAATGAGTGTATTATATGTATGCGTAGTGGTGTTCACTGTGAGACCAAATGTATGTGTTATATGTATGCGTAATGGTGCTCGCCGTGAGACCAAATGTATGTATTATATATATGTGTAATGTTGCTTGCCGTGAGACCAAATGTGTGTATTATATGTATGCGTAGTGTTGCTCACTGTGAGACAAAATGTATGTATTATGTGTATGTGTAATGGTGCTCGCCATGAGACCAAATGTATGTATTATGTGTATGTGTAATGGTGCTCGCCGTGAGACCAAATGTATATATTATTTGTATGTGTAATGGTGCTAACCGTGAGACCAAAGAAGCGCTGTCCTGACTTAGATACAGGCCAAGTATTGGCTGAAGAGATTTGTCTCTTTTTGTACACGCGATGTTATTAAATACCGTGTACCGTATTCCTGAATCAGAAATACACAATATAGATGAAAAGTTGACTGTGTGAGTTAAGTTGGTCAGGGTAACAAGATTATTAACAAATAAATATCATAGGTGAGTACGTTATGGTCGAGGGTAGGTTCAGGGGCTTAAGAAAATTGGAGGCCCTTGGCGAAGTGAATTTGGTTGCCCTAAATGTAATAGAAGAATAAAAATAATATGGAGATATTCTTGCCTAATTAATCTCGCTTTGCTTACTTGTCTTCGTATTAAATCGTGTAATACGTTGATAGTATTTGATTCTTTTATAATCATTCATATACATATATATAGTCTCACATGAAAAGTTGGTTTCTATTCTTTAATCAGAAAATACAATGTAAATTTTGGAATAAATCATCAACTTAATATTATTATAAATTTTAAGAAATTATTTCCTGTGAGTTGAAGCTATAATAAAATTTAATTTCTTTAAAAAAAGGGAAGACTAGAACTTATTAAGTCTTACCAGCAATTAATCGACTACGTGTACATTTACTGTTCAAATAAAAGATAAAACTAATTAATAGTCTGAGAGTGAAGTAACCAGATGTAAATAATCAGTTTTGTTTTAAAGTGTGATCATATAGATCAGAAGTGCAAACACTCCAATGAAACACGAGAAAGTGGGTTTGGCTTAGCTGGTTTGTTTAAGGAAGTTATAATTTAGTCACGTGCCGCCTGATGAGGCTCTGTGTGACGACTGTGGCACGTGTGCCATAGGTTCGCCATCACTTCATTAGATCCTACCCTCATAGGGTTAAGATCAGCTGGTTATCACATTTTGTGACTCACTGACCAACACAATCTCTCCATTGTACCACTCCTTAAGTAAAGTCTTTAGGAAAGTCAAGAAATCTTTTGAAAGCTAAAAATCAACAGTGGTTTTAAGTTGGCATTCCAATGATGAAGATAAGAATAACAAATACAGAAGGAATATTTCCTATTTTAAAATACCATTACATGAGATAATGGCTAATTATAGATTACGAAAATTAAATAGCTTTAAATTTAAGTAAGCAATTATAATGAAAATAATATTTTAGTGGTACCTCCTAGAATTTCAACGCAATAAAATGTTCTTTGTAAAATTTGAAAGTGCAAATTCTACACAATGTAATATACAAACTGGCCTTATTCTTGTTTTAGTTTAAGCGTGAATCCTGCAATTAGAAATACGTTTTTACGACTTAACACGTAAGGTTATTATAGACCTGAAAGCACTTCTACCTATTATCATAATTTTAAGTCAATTTATTTTGTATTAGTAAAATTCTTATGCAAATTGAATTTGTATTTTAATTATTCGTAATGTTTAATTCAGATATTAAGATTCTATTCTTGAACGAATTCCCAATTATAGGAACGAATAAAGTGCGTGACTCTTTAGAATAGCAAAACCAAACTAAAATTGCAGAGAATTGTTTTACTTATGTCTTAAATATTTATGATTGTATTTATATGATAGTTCTCAATTTTCTCATTTACAATAATAATTCAATATAAATTATACCAATAATAAAGAGTAATAACTAAAGTTATGTTGCAAATTTTTAGTGTGAAGTTAAATATATAAAAATGCTCAATTAAAAAAAGGTATTATTTACAGAACATTTTTTTTGTAATGATTATGTATAATAAAACACTACATTAATTGTCTTGATACGAAGCAACACATTCAATGGGTTATTTTTGTCATTGATGTCATTATTCTCTTAACTATAGAAGTAACGCGTCAATACTTAAAATAATACTTATACATACGTTATCATTTATATGACATACAACAAGTGTAAATATACTTCATTTGATAGTTAACGTTTAAATGAACTCAAAGTAAAAAATAATAATAATAATAATAGAATTATTTTCAAAAAATGGCAGCCGTTTTTGTGTGTTGTTATTTCTAATTCAAATAATATTAAATGACGTCATTAACTCTGTCCAAAGTTTTTGTTTTGTTTATTGTTGCATGTAATGTTACGCTGTATATCTATCTTACTTATCTTTGTCTATTCAAATTCCTACCAGCTACTCATTAAAACTTACACTTATATTTTCTTTCTTTAAATTAGACACTAACTATATGGGTGATCTGCCCCTCTCATTTTGTGTTTTAGAACCATAACATTCTCTTAAATAATATATATTATTTCTATTGATCAAAACTCTCATACTCAATATGGCCTTTCCAAAAGCTTCTTCAAATATCGTTGTATTAAAATAAATACATGACATTCTCTTTTGGGGTCGAGCTCTACGCTCTTAGGACCCGGCTCAATTTATCAAAGACAAGCCTCATCAAGAAGACATCGGTATAAAGATACGCTCTTAGGACCCGGCTAAATTTATCACACACAAGCCTCATCAAGCAGACATCGGTATAAATATAATTTTCCACAGGAATTGGAGTTTCTCTATCCATATCGCAGGCAAGCTCAGGACTTTCTATCAGATCGTCACCTCTGAGCTGCCACATGATCGACAGCCATTATCAAACATGTCACATAGCCGTTTCTTCCCCTGAAGTCTTCATATGTTTAGTGACGTAAATATCCCTTGTTGAAAAAAAGAATTGTGTGCAAAACAAAGAAATAACATTTTTGCATATACTATAATTATATATTTTTATTTTTGAAAAAAACTTGGATAATTAACCTAGATGTATATCATATTTTTAAAATGTATTTTAAAATTATAATTAATTTGTTGTTAAATTATATATTGCGTGATGTTACTTTCAAAAATGATGTCCTTTAAAGAGGTTGTCACTTTATTTCGTTCCTATTAGAAATTCCTTAAAATCTAGATGGTCTTATTAAAATATTCACTTTCATACTAACTCATTTTGTTGCTCCCCATGAACATTTAAAAGTAAAATTAAATGTTCACAAACTTATTATTATACATTCATTAAAGATCCAAATATTTCACCTGTAATAGAACATTCACTATGAAAGTTAGTTGTGACCATTTGACTGTTAGAACAAACTCATCTGACTACATATATAGTTAATTGTGACCATTTGACTGTTAGAACAAACTCATCGGACTACGTATATAGTTAATTGTAACCTGCTGAAACATTCATTATTTATATAATCCAAATGAAGTATATTTTCAAAACTCTATTTGTCTATTCAATTGCACAGGTATATAGCTTTCTATGACGTCATTTGTTACATATAATTAAGTTAGAGATCACTTAAAGGCCAAAGCCTTTCACTGCTGACCATCTGATCACCTCACATCATATTGTACAATTATTTGTAATCTGATCACATTTTCAGTTCATATCCAGAAATTGTTAAATACTGAGATTCAAGAAAACGCAAAGTCAACAGGTCTGTAGAATACAAACAATATAAAGCAGTGCTTCTAAAACTTTTTAGTATTGCGGACCGGCAGGAGTTTGTGTCCATTGTATCAGGGACCTGTGAACTATTTTACCAGTACTGACGTTGTAGTGAAATGTAATTTATTTTATTTTATTTTTACATTTAATGTGCTTACTGCTGAGAAATTGACATATTTTATATGGTTATTATTAATGGATGAAAATGGAGGAATATAACAAGATTTGTCGGTCCTTTCTTGATAAGTTCTTCGGACCGGCAGCAGATAGCCAACGGACAGTCACCGATCCGAGGACCACCACTTTGAGAAGCACTGATGTAAAGAACGCGTATATCGGTATGTGGATATTTTACTGTAGAAAGCAAGTTATAAGCAGTTTAGAATAATATGATGTATATAAATTGTACTTTAATTTTAGACATAGACATAGTGTCAGTTGACCAATCGGAGCTGGGTTGACTCAGAGGTATCCTTAGACCAGCGAACAAATCCTTTCTTTATAGAGATATAAACCTGTAACTATCAGTACCCCATCATACTGCTTGGTCCTTTTAAATGGGATAAAACATTTTACACGTATTCTTTTAAAAGTCATTTTGTCTTGTACATGCGCTAGCTACAAACATAAATATTAATAGTAGCAATATTAGTTTAGTTTATATTCATAGGCCTGAGCTATAATATTAAATATGTTATTTATATTTTATAGTATATCATTATAAAGCAATGCAAATAAGGTGTATGGAATAAATTGTAATATCTTAAATAAATAGAAATAAGTAATTACAAATTACAGTAAGCTGAGTCCAACTGAACTTAATGAAAAAATTGGATTATAACTCTACGTCTAGACTTTTGGCTATGTTATTCATTTAATTTGTGGTGTCTAATAAGGTGACATTTTTTTTTACAAATTCATTTTAATGTGCTGTGGTCTATTTTTGAAACATTTAATAATTCATGATCATTTATTATTTAGTTGTACTTCAAATGCAAAGATTCAGAATACCACTATTTTGTTGCTTACTGTTTTAGATAAGATGACATTGACATTACTGTTGGACAGAGCAGACAATAAATTTATTATCTCCATCAGTAATTGCCTTAATTATACAATATCAATTTAGCCATAATATATATGTAATTTCTATTTTAATATATGAAATAAAATCCAAAAATACAAATGAGTTGTATTTCGCTTGATTTGTATTAGGCCTGAACTATTGTTCATATATTATATGTAGGGCTGCGGAAATTAACGATTAATTTATCAAACTGAAAAAAGTCATATCAGAGATATTTCAGAAACACACATTTTAATGTTTAACATTCAGAAATTAATGATACAGATATTCACATAATAAAATGACTTGTATACCAATATTGTGCAGAAATGTTATATTACTATTTCATACGAGGTATGATAGTGGATCAATGTCACTGAAATTCTAGTTTCAAAGCATAATAAGTCAGTATTATCTAATGCAAAGATATTACACATATTTCTTATTAAATAGAAAATATTGACCCTTGGTTAAATTCATTAAAGACATGTCTAGAAGCGAGAATTGATAATGTTGATGCAATGTTCCTCAGATGTATATAGACTACGTAATCTTATTTGGAAGAGCGAATAAAATGTACTGACACTTTGTAGGCTATAAATAGCTGCCTATATAATGGTAAAGGAAATGAGGTCCGTAAATAATTAAATTTGTATAAATGTCTAAATAAAAAAAGTTTACAGTTATTTTAGATATGAAGAAATTTAATTGCAAAATAGTGAAATTTAGGCAATATTTTATTTTCGTTTCTTTACATAATACCAAACATCTTGTATTACAACAAATAATCTACAATATTAGTAATTATTTATTCAAGTTAATGATAAAAAAAGATTAAAAATCTTAAAAAGAAAATTATGTCCCTTGAAAACTAATGTTATTGCGTATTATGTGTTCTTTAATGGACGTCACGACAAATTATATATAGAACAGTAAACAACTTAAACAACCCGTAAAAACAAGTTTTTAACTATAAATCCCTTACATATGATAACTAAAAGTATTGATTATGTTCAAACGCGACAAACATTTACTGACTGAAACTGAGTGAACTCCCTTGCTGTGAAACACGAAATGTGGTCATCGATGGCTAGCGTGAACTCAAGTGACACGTGGATGTAAACAATAGCAGACGACTGCATATAGTTATATATAGATAAACTTAAAATGAATAAATTTAATTACGGTACATTCCATCGATCTGAGCTTTTGATATAAAGTATTGTTAGGTGACATAAGTCTATGTGCAATATTTCAGCCTGATAGCATCACGGAAAGTGGGTCATTTTTTACTTTTGTTTTTCCGCCCGGCCGACCAAGAGATCACGACAGACAAGACGGTGAAGTTAATATAAGGGATTTACAAAAAGGCCGAAAATAATAATTTTTACGTTATCACATGAATAGCATAATTACATAATTATTTAGAGTGAAGATTTAGATTAACATAAAGTAAAAATATAAATACAAAACGACCTCCCTTTTCTTTAATAAAATAGTTCAACAATTGTAAATGACGTCATTAGTTTTGCTCAACGCAGCCGTACTGTAGAGTATTGATGTATTTAATGTACTTCCTTTCTTAGATATCTACTATCTGTGAATTCACCCTCTAGTCAGTTACAATCTTCTATAGATTGGTTCTTTCTTTATATGAAAACTAAAACATTCGGTGAAGCGCGGTGAGCAAATACAAAGTCAAATGTACACACGCTAATCAACAAAATGTACACCAGTACTTAATCTTATCTGAGACAGACACTCCTTCGATACAGAAGATTATTGCGTCCAAATAAGGGACAGAAAACATAAAACAGTTATTTGTTTATTGTACATGTATAAGCTAAACTACATTACAAAATAAACGATAAAAACAATTCATTAAATTATCAAACTGTTTATGTAATGACACAAACTATTTTTTATAACATGTTTACTTTTACAAAATTTGAAAACTACTTTGAGGTTATAAAATCAATATATTTTTTTGTTCTTATATTTGCCTTCTCCAGAACTATTCTAGGGCATTAAGCTGATGTGTATTGTACTCACAAGGTGGGAGGGGGAGGCTTTGATTGTAACTAGGGAACTACAGCACCTTGAAGAGATTGTCTCCAATAACGTTTGATATCATATTAAACATTTGGTGTTATGTTAGTAAATATTAAGTATTGTAAGAAATATTAGAAAAGAATTTATAAATTATGGGCGTGTGGAACTGGGTGTTCCATGGTAACAGTGGTGAAATGTATGTATTATACGTATGTGTAATGGTGCTCGCCGTGAGACCAAATGTATGTATTATATGTATGTGTAATGGTGCTCGCCGTGAGACCAAATGTATGTATTATATGTAGGGGTCTACCGATATATCGGCACCGATATCTGGACATCTGGATATCGGTATCGGTAGCTTGTAAAGGTCCCGATATTGACGTCACCGATATTTGATAATAAGTGACATTTTGACCACATTAAAAAACATTTTTTTTAAATAAATAAATAACAAACTATCATTTAGATTTACAATATCTCGACAAATTAATATATCGACCCCGATACAGGTATTGAAATAGCCAAAAGAGTCATAGTATTAAAATGTACATCGGCAGTACAGCCATATAGCTACGATACAGTGTGCCATGTGCTATGATATTGTTTATGTATCGGCCGATTTTCGTATTATCGGAAATACAGTGTAAATAAGGCCAATGCCAAGTATACCGTAATGTTTTAATAAATGGATAACATGTAAACATTATGTTCACGTAACTGCTCTAATAGCAAAGATGCACACAGTATCGAAGATGTCTAAAACATTTAGTTTCGTATGGAATAACAAAAAGTACCATGTGCAGACTTGTTGTCATTGGCAACCATTCATCCTTCAACCTCAATTTCACTATATTACTATTACTTTGTTCTCATTGTTTTATTCATAAATGGTGGCCGTATGCAAAAGCCATTAAACTATTGGTTAGAATTAATACTTATGTGTCAAAGTTGAAGTTTCAATAGGAGTTCCTAATTTATGCTTGTACATTTTTATAAAGGACGGTTCGTTTTGTCATGAGTCCTACGTAGTTCATGATCTGGAACTTGTCGACACATCAGAAATTCTTCGTTTCGGCAAAAAAAAATTGATTATATAGGCAAAACTGCATATCGTAGATCCCTAAATTATAACATACTAGCATACACCCGTCAAAAATGACGGAAGTTTTCAGCTGAAATCTATTTATTTTATAAAAAATGCACTTTTTTAGGACGCCTACGGCGCCAACTTTTTCAAAAGCCCAACTAACTTGTCCTTGTTTGATAAATACGAAATATTAAACTTTCTGAAATGTACACAAAGTCTTTTATAAAAGGGGTTTTGATTTTATAATTAACCACCATCTAATTCTTTTTTTACAATGTTCCCTTTTCCAAAATTAAAATATGAGCGAAAACAATGACGTCATATACTATTTTTTACAGCGCATATTTAATTTGCACACCTTTTGATGCTTTAGTGCAGTATTTGGTTTTCCCTTTGTAAAATTACCAGCGTCAAAACTGACTGACATACACTACTGACTTGCGTGATAATTGCAAATTATATTGTTTAATAAATAACTATGAGTGATAAATTTAAGCGTGACGTCATCAAATATGACCGCTGTTATTTTTGTCCTAACAAATACTCATATCGGCACTCATATCGGAAAAAAACTTCGTTAATATCAGCAAAAATGCATATCGGTAGTCCCCTAATATAAAAGATAAATTATAATTACGAGTGATAAATTTAAGAATGGCGTCATCAAATATGACCAATGGATTTTGTCCTAACAAATACTCATATCGGCACTCATATCAGCAAAAAAAATATCCGTAATATCAGTAACGGCAATGTCGTAAAAAATCCATATCGGTAGACCCCTAATTGTATGTATGTGTAATGTTGCTCGCCGTGAGACCAAATGTATGTATTATATGTATGTGTAATGGTGCTTGCCCTGAGACCAAATGTATGTATTATATGTATGTGTAATGGTGCATGCCGTGATACCAAATGTATGTATTATATGTATGTGTAATGGTGCTCGCCGTGAGACCAAATGTATGTATTATATGTATGCGTAATGGTGCTCGCCGTGAGACCAAATGTATGTATTATATGTATGTGTAATGGATCTCGCCCTGAGACCAAATGTATGTATTATATGTATGCGTAATGTTGCTTGCCGTGAGACCAAACATATGTATTATATGTATGTGTAATGGTACTCGCCGTGAGACCAAATGTATGTATTATATGTATGCGTAATGGTGCTTGCCGTGAGATCAAATATATGTATTATATGTATGTGTAATGGTACTCGCCCTGAGACCAAATGCATGTATTATATGTATGTGTAATGGTGCTGGCCATGAGACCAAATGTATGTATTATATGTATGTGTAATTGTGCTCGCCGTGAGACCAAAGAAGCGCTGTCCTGACTTAGATGCAGGGAAAGTGTTGGCTGAAGGGAGTTGTCTCTTCTTGTACACGCGATGTTATTAAATACCGTGTACCGTATTGCTGAATCAGAAATACACAATATAGATGAAAAGTTGACTTTTTGAGTTAAGTTGATCAGGGTAACAATATTATTAACAAATAAATATCATACGTGAGTACGTTATGGTCGAGGGTAGGTTAAGGGGCTTAAGGAAATTGGAGGCCCTAGGCGAAGTGAATTTGGTGGCCCTAAATGTAATAGAAAAATAAAAATAATAGGGAAATATTCTTGCCTAATAAATCTCTCGCTTTGCTTATTTGTCTTCTTATTAAATCGTGTAATACCTTAATGGTATTTGATTCTTTAATACTCATTCATATACATATTTATAGTGTCACATGTAAAGTTGGTTTCTATTATTTATTTAGAAAATACAATGTAAAATTTGGATTAAATCATCAACTTAATGTTAAGATAAATTTAAAAGAAATGACTTCCTGTGAGTAAAAGTTATAATAAAATTATTTTTATTAAAAAGGAAGACTAGAGCATTCAAATAACTTATTAAGTCTTACCAGCAATTAATAAAGTACGTGTACATTTTCTGTTCAAATAAAAGATATAATTAATGGGAATAATCTGAGAGTGAAGTAACCAGATGTAAATAATCAGCTTGTTTTAAAGTGTGATCATATAGATTAGAAAGGGAAAACAGTTTTTGGGAGTTTTCACAAAATTCAACCAAAATACAACTTATTTATAGCAAAGTGCCAACACTCCAATGAAACCCGAGAAAGTTGGTTTGGCTTAGCTGGTTTGATTAAGGAAGTAATAATTTAGTCGCGTGCCGCCTGATGAGGCTTTGCGTGATGACTGTGGCACGTGTGACATAGGTTCGCCATCACTTTTATAGATTCTACCCTCATAGGGTTAAGATAAGCTGGTTATCACATTTTGTGACTCACTGACCAACACAATCTCTCCATTGTACCGCTCCTTAAGTAAAGTCTTTAGAAAAGTCAAGAAATCTTTTTAAAGCTAAAAATCAACAGTGGTTTTAAGTTGGCATTCCAAGGATGAAGATAAGAATAACACATACAGAAGAAATATTTCCTATTTTAAAATACCATTACATGAGATCATGGCTAATTATAGATTACGAAAATTGAATAGCTTTAAATTTAAGAAAGCAATTATAATGAAAGTACTATGTTAGTGGTACCTCCTTGAATTTCAACGTAACCGGTGTAATAGTAGGCTATGATTTTGAAAGAGTAAATTCTACAAAATGGAATATACAAACTGCCTTATTCTTGTTTTAGTTTAAGCGTGAATCCTGTAATTAGAAATACATTTTTACGACTTAACAAATAAGGTTATTATAGACCTGAAAGCACTTCTAGCTATTATCATAATTATAAGTCAATTTATTTTATTATTAATGAAATTCTTTTGTATATGGAACTTTTATTTTAATTATGCGTAATGTTAAATGCAGATATTAAGATTCTATTCTGGAACGAATTCCTAATTATAGGAACAAATTAAAGTTGGTACCACTCTCAAAGTTGAGTAAGTAACTAACGGTACAGAGAAAAGTTTTACTTATGTCTTAAATATTTATGATTGTATTTTTATGATAGTATTCAATATTCTTATTAACAATAATAATTCAATATAAATTATACCGATAATACAGAGTAATAACTAAAGTTATGTTGCAAATTTTTATTGTAAAGCTAAATATATAAAAATGCTCAATTAAAAAAAGGTATTATTTACTGAACATTTTTAAATCCTTTATATTAACTCGTGGTGTCTGCGGCGGACCTTGCTTGCTTGCTTGTCGCCAAAACTTTTGATCGATTTTTAACCCACTTGCTCGCAAGATAGCGAGCTGAAATTTTGCAGGCAGTTTCGTACCAATGATAAAAACAACGTATCAAAATTTCAGATCGATCGCATGTACCGTAATTAAATTATTGATTTTTTAGATTATTTTATTTATTCCTATGTATCATGCTATTTTTTGAGATAGAGCGTCGCGGTGCGTATTATATTGAACAACCTTTCTGTCGCGCAACAAGGTGCGTATTTTATTGACAGCTCTTTTTATAAACATATTTCTGATCGGTGCGCATTATATTAAACATGTTTTACGACTCAACTGCAATTTTGTATTTCTGGATGGTCTGGCGCTGCGTATTATAATGAACATTCTTTTAGTTACTTCTCGTACATAAAGGATTTATAGTCAAAAACTTGGTTTTTTACGGGTTGTTTTTATTAAATCCTTTATATTAACTCGTGGTGTCTGCGGCCGACCTTGCTTGCTTGCTTGCTTGTCGCCAAAACTTTTGATCGATTTTTAGCCCACTTGCTCGCAAGATAGCGAGCTGAAATTTTGCAGGCAGTTTTGTACCGATGATAAAAACAATGTATCAAAATTTCAGATCGATCGCATGTACCGTAATTAAATTATTGATTTTTTAGATTATTTTATTTATTCCTATGTATCATGCTATTTTTTGAGATAAAGCGTCGCGGTGCGTATTATATTGAACAACCTTTCTGTCGCGCAATAAGGTGCGTATTTTACTGACAACACTTTTTATAAACCTATTCCTGATCGGTGCGCATTATATTAAACACGTTTTACGACACAACTGCAATTTTGTTTTTTTGGATGGTCTTGCGCTGCGTGTTATAATGAACATTCTTTTAGTTACGTCTCATACGTAAAGGATTTATAGTCAAAAACTTGGTTTTTTTCGGGTTGTTTTTATTTTATAATGATTATGTATAATAAAACACTACATTAACTCTCTTGATACATAGCAACAAATTCAATTGGGTTATTTTTGTCATTGATGTCATAATTCTCCTAGCTAGAGAAGTAACGCGCCAATACTTAAAATAATACTTATACATACGTTATCATTTATATGACATACAACAAGTGTAAATATACTTCAGTTGATAGTTAACGTTTAAATGAACTCAAAGTAAAATAGCCCATATATATATATTGCGCCTAAGCGCGTCTGTGCTTGGGTGCTCCCAAAAAAATAAAAATTATTGAAAATTAAATAATAAACATTTTGGTGTCGAGTTTAACAAGACGGCGTTTCTCGCCATAAAATATTGTGACGTGACGTAATAGTTCGAGCTCATATTAATTTGTATAATTGAAACAAAGTAAAAAGAGCCGCGGTTATTTCAATGAAATGTGATTTTTTTAATGGTACTATATGTTTGTGTGTTTATGTTTTTGTGTGCAAGTGTGTGAATAAAGTGAGTGTGTGTGTGTTTATGTTGTGAACTAAATGTGATGAAACGGTTTATTTCTATGTCTGATAATGTTGCGCCTCTAACAAGACTATGTAGAAATTTGTTGTAAAAAATTACAGAATTAATATTTATTTGCAAAGTACATCTCTAGCAAACAAGGAGCCATCCAGTGTGACACCTGCAATGAATGGTACCACACAGTATGCCTGCATACCAACACGCCAAAGCACATAGCAATAGGCCTAGGAAATAAATATGCATCTTGGCACTGCATACATTGTGGGTTGCCCCAAATGAGTTCAGATTTGTTTAACCATAGAGACCTGATCATCTCAAACTCTTACAGTGTTTTGGCTAATCCTATTATAAATGACCCACTAGATAAAATGAAACCTGCCAGGCAAACCCATAAAAATTACCATTAAAAAATCTAATAACACTAATAATCAAAACACTCTCAAGACACTAGTAATTAATTTCCAAAGTATTAAAAATAAAATTCCAGATTTAGAGCTACTTATAAAATTATAAAAACTGAAGAACCAGACATAATTGCTTAATTACTTGAACTAATAAGTTTTAACTTATTTTCTTCTTTTTAGTCCGCTTATAAAAATGTGGTTTTTCAAAATCTTTTTTTTTACTTCTATTTATTGTGTGTTGTTATTGCTAATTCAAATAATATTAAATGACGTCATTAACTCTGTCCAAAGCTATTGTTTTGTTTATTGTTGCATGTAATGTTACGCTGTATATCTATCTTACTTAACTTTGTCTATTCAAATTCCTTCCAGCTACTCATTAAAACTGACACTTATTTTTTCTTTCTATAAATTAGACACTAACTATTTGGGTGATGTGTCCCTCTAATTTTTTGTTTTAGAATTATAAAATTCTCTTAAATATATATTATTATTATTATTAATCAAAACTCTGATACACAAAAAACGCTCTTTAAAGCAATTTCATCAAATATCGTTGTAATTAAATAAATACATGGCATTCTCTTTTAGGTTCGAGCTCTACGCTCTTAGGACCCGGCTCAATTTATCACAGACAAGCCTCATCAGGTAGACATCGGTATAAAGATAAGCTCAATTTATCACAGACAAGCCTCATCAAGCAGACATCGATATAAAAATAAGCTCATTTTATCACAGACAAGCCTCATCAAGCAGGCATCGGTATAAAGATATGCTCATTTTATCACAGACAAGCCTCATCAAGCAGACATCGGTATAAAGATAAGCTCAGTTTATCACAAACAAAGCTTCATCAAGCAGACATCGGTATAAAGATAAGCTCAATTTATCACAGACAAGCCTCATTAAGCAGACATCGGTATAAAGAAACTTTTCCACAGGAATTGGAGTTTCTCTATTCATATCCCAGCCAAGCGCAGGGCTTTCTATCAGACCGTCACTTCTGAGCTGCCACATGATCGACATCCATTATCCCTTTTGTGTCAAATATATGCATGTAGTTCTGTGTGGGACAGTGTTCAGTCCTCATCTGGGTGGTAGTGTCTAATCGCCACGCTTAAGTTGCCACCAGGGATCGCTCTTGCTCGGTTGCTGCATAAACTGGTAAACCTTTCTGCTCGTGTATTCCTTGAGTCAGCTAAGAACATTGTACATTTTAGGGTAGTGCTATGTACAGTCCGTCCTTGAGCCGGCTAAGAACATTGTACATTTTAGGGCAGACCCTGGGGGGTTGGGGGTCCGTCTTTGAGCAAACTAAGAACAATGTTCATTTTAGGGCAGACCTCTGGGGCAGTCCGTCCTTGAGGAAGCTAAGAACAATGTTCATTTTATGGCAGAACCCTGTACAGTCCGTCCTTGAGGAAGTTAAGAACAATGTTTATTTTAGGGCAGACCCCTGGGGCAGTCCGTCCTTGAGGAAGTTAAGAACAATGTTCATTTTAGGGCAGATCCCTGTACAGTCCGTCCTTGAGGAAGTTAAGAACAATGTTCATTTTAGGGAAGACCCCTTGGGCAGTCCGTCCTTGAGGAAGTTAAGAACAATGTTCATTTTATGGCAGACCCCTGGGGCAGTCCGTCCTCGAGGCGTGCTAAGCTGGATAATGAGCCACTCAAACGAGTTTTGATCATCACGTCCGTTAGGAACGATTGTAACCAGCGACACATAACTGCTGAAGTTTATATAATAGCCCTCCTTATTATATTTCGCTACGGGATGTTTTCTCAGATAGAGCAACTTGCACTTGGATCGCCCACAATTGGTTGGAGATTTTGTCCTACTTTCTTTGTCTCATTGTTAATATTGTCGATATTTCCGTAGGTCTCAATCCGTGTGTGTTTCGCCCCTTGCCCAGTGCGTCTGTCGGTCTTTAGCGTTCCTAGCCGTGCGCTGTTGGGTGCTGTAGACTTGCTCCTTCCGGCACTCAGCACCAGACCTCTCGCTAAGGTCAAGCCCCTCCACCTAGTGTTATCCATGGGGGTTCTGTGTGAAGTTTACATACTACGGCTTTTCCCGACAGTTTGTCTTGGTTTCAGGTCACAGTCTGCAACCCTACTCGTCTTCTGGACCAAAAAGTGGTACATTTTTCTCCGAAATATCTGACACTAAATGGTTAGACTTAGCTTTTAAGCATTATTTATTAACAATGTTCCGACTAAGATTTGCTGGCGCTTGTCAAAACTAACAAACTACTGAGTGAAGTTACACAGCATCCACATCTTACACATTTGTGCTACAGAAAGGACGCAGCTAAACCAGCGGATACATGAGTTCCTGAAAATTGTACCCATCATGAAGGCAATAAGGACACGTTGCTTACAGCTGTACAGAGAGGAATTTTATTCAGTTGATGAGCAGATGATTCCATTCACAAGCAAAGTCCCAGCTAAACAATTTATCAAAGGCAAATCATCTCCTGTATAATCGACACATTTTGTTATATGTGGTGAGTCTGGACCAGCCATAGACTCTGAGTTTTATCAAGGTGTGTGAACGAGTATTAAAGAAGATAGTAAAGATGAACAAGATTGGCATAGTACAAACTGTTATTGCGAGCGTCGAAATTGTCATGGACATGCATTTAAAAGACTTGTTTTTTTTAGTTTATGAATTAAATGGTTTTTACACTGCAAGATTTGCTTGAGTCAAGTATATTCTAGTAAACTCTACCCCTTGATTACTTTGTACCTAAAAGAAGATTTTTCTGTTCATAATCTTCTTACTTTTATTAACTTAATTCACATTTTTAATTTTCATCTATATCCTGCATTTCTTAATTTAGGAATACGTTACACTTTTATTTTCTAAGAACAACGCGTTTAGAAGAAGAGACAACTCTCTTCAGCCAACACGTATTTGCCTTGATCTAAGGGAGGAAAGCGCTTCTTTGTCTTTACTGGCGAGCACGAATCTAAATGTTTTAGTTGATAATGTCTTTGGGGTGATGTAGTTCCACCGTGTCAATACAGATGACGTCATGGATTATAACCCATGTACTTTTTATGAACTGGTTCCTCTTGAAGACATAACAAAACAACACTATTTAAATGCTATTATAACCTCAAGTGAACTATCATAGGAGAACGGTGGTCGAGTGGCATGTGTTCTCGGCCTACGTTATCTCCATAAAGCCAGGTTTTTGTTCTAGGGGCCAAGGTTGTCCCTGAGTCAACCAAGATACGACACTAGTTAGGGCTGCCGTTATCTCCATGAAGACAGGGTTTTGTTCTAGGGGCCAAGGTGGTCCTTGAGTCAACCCAGATACGACACTAGTTAGGGCTGCCGTTATCTCCATGAAGACAGGGCTTTGTTCTAGGGGCCAAGGTGGTCCCTGAGTCAACCCAGCTACGACACTAGTTAGGGCTGCCGTTATCTCCATGAAGACAGGGTTTTGTTTTAGGGGCTAATGTGGTCCCTGAGTCAACCCAGATACGACACTAGTATAAGCTGCCGTTATCTCCATGAAGGCAGGGTTTTGTTCTAGGGGCCAAGGTGGTCCCTGAGTCAACCCAGCTATGACACTAGTTAGGGCTTCCGTTATCTCCATGAAGGCAGGGTTTTGTTCTAGGGGCAAAGGTGGTCCCTGAGTCAACCCAGATACGACACTAGTTAGGGCTGCCGTTATCTCCATGAAGACAGGGTTTTGTTCTAGGGGCAAAGGTGGTCCCTGAGTCAACCCAGATACGACACTAGTTAGGGCTGCCGTTATCTCCATGAAGACAGGGTTTTGTTCTCGGGGCCGAGGGCGTACATAAGTCCACACTGAAAGGGTTCCTGACTCTTTTGAGGTAAACAAAGGCGGCTAGGACTAACTCCCCTCCAACAGCCGTCTCGACCGGCATACATGTGCATCACGTCAATAATACTATTCGTTATAGTTAAAATAAATAACTCGTAAAAACAGAGTTTTTGACTATAAATCCCAACGCGCGTAACTCAAAATAGAGTCTTGGAAGAAATACTGCACCAAAAATAACTCGTTTTGAACGTCCGCGTAAACGTGTTTAATATGATTGGCTGTAGGAGTCATATGTGTTTGAGGGATCAATCGCTATCGATGACCGCACGGAACATAGCCTTTCATTATATAGGATTATTATATAGGATGATCCTACTCCTTCATAGTTGTTATGACAGGTAACAATAAACTTTTGTTTAAATAATAATGAATTGTAAAATGTTATATAACAAATTTGAAACTGTTTCAGTTCGTATTTTAACATTAAATTTACATGTGTAATAGAGTGTGAAATGTACATGATTATTATCATTAATTCATACTTTATGCGTATTAAATTGTAATTGAAGTAGACAAAATATTTGCCGTCATCCTATAACAATAACGTTTTCAAAGCGGCCCTCCGTAGAAAATGTCTGCCCACTCTGATTTAGCTTGTTCTATTATTTGACTGTTCTGTCGTTTGTATGAGAACGAATAAAGTGGATGCCACTTTGTGATAGAAAATGTTACAGAAAGATAGTGATGACGGCACATTAATTCACATAAAAATTAGATATATATTAATGTCTAAAATCCATTGTTGACAGTTATTTTAAATTAGAAGAAAATTAAACTAAAATTATTATATTGATTTCTATTATTTTAAAAAGTTTTTAATACAAATACAAAATAATTAATATTACAATAACATAATTTCTATATACTGTACTTTTTTCAAGATTTGGATACACAAATATATGTAACAAATTTTAAAGGGATTATATCCCTTAATACTGACTTTGAATAATTACATAATGTATTGAGATATCTATGGACATAACCCCAAAAATCGTTAAAAACAATAATTTTTAGGCTAGTTAAATGCAATATTTAACTTGATTTATTTATCAAAATAACGGTTTAGAATACAATACAGTAAAAAAAAATAATTACAGTCCCTTATTTCGGGGGAAAGACCTGTCTGATGGACAAGTTCAGGAACAAGTGGTACCAGGAGTGAGCTGACAATACGACTGCCAGGGGGGTGGGGGGGTATTCGCTAATATGTCCAGGCAAAGTCGATCAGACCAACGGTGCAGTTTGAGTCGTAAACAACAGAGTGTAGTTACTCAAATGCAAACAGAGCACTACCCAACTAACTTACCGTATATACTCGTTCGCAAGCCAACCTTTTTTTGAACAAAATCTAGGGTGGAAAGTGGGTTGGCTTATGAGCGGGTCATAGGTGATTTCTGAATGGATATTGAATATCGGTGTTGTTATTGTAGATTATCAATGTCCTTTTCTACATTCTACAAGATTCGACTGCTCTATCAGAAGCTGTATTGTATTATTAAAAATCAGCACTTACCTTATTTAATCATTTTATTTTTTTTTGTGAACGTTTTCATAAATTGTTTTACAAATTTTTTAATCAACCATGGATTTTAATGTACGCGCTTTCGTCACTGTTTACCTAATATTTTTTTTTAAATACAGATAACTCTTACTTAATTTAGGGATATTAATTCTATAAAATGCAAGGATTCCACAAGTCAATTCTTCTATGAATTTATTTGGTCTGTCATCATTAAATTGACTGACGACATAGATAATTGTACTAATGTGTGTTCAAACGTTAATGTATTCCAAGTTTAGTAATGTCGGGTATGGGGCTAGTAAATAATCGCCAACTCCTACCCAAAGTATCCTGATGGATGGCATTTTAAAATATCCTCTGGTGTCCAAAGTCTGGTTAATTATCTTTGACCTGATCGAAGAAGGGGTGAAGTCGGGCGGTTGGCACTTTAAAACCAGCAGCTCTGTCGGATGGGGCGCTAAACCTCGATTGGTTGCTCATCTAGGAGAGGGAAACTCCGATCTCAAACCTCTGCTGTCTGGCAGGCACACGCATTTATGAAAAGATTAAGGGAGTAAACCCTGACAGAAAATCAGGCTATGAAGTCAATTAGGAAGTCTCATAGCGAATACGCGCTTCTGTCAAGCCACGGTTCACCGACAAAACGGCCCCGGACTAATAGATGGAATAAATGTAAAATGTCCAATCAAATTAAATTCGTATTTTTACTCACCTATTCAGTGTCAGGTTTTGCTAATAATAAACAATAATAATAACATCACATTAGTGAATTTAATATCATTTACCCAAAATGGTTCCAATCGCGGCTGTTTGTTGACAAGAAACAATATAATAACATCACAAGATAAAATTTTACAATTTTACCACTTTATATAAGGGTTAAAAAGTTGACAAAAGCTTTAAAATGAAAAAAAAATTTAAAGTATTTGTTAAAAAATGTTAACAATTTGTCTGGGGCCGTTTTGACCGGGGCCGTTTTGTTGGGGCCGTTTTGTCCGGGGCCGTTTTGTGGGGGCCGTTTTGTGGGGTCCGTTTTGACCGGGACCGTTTTGTGGGGGCCGTTTTGTGGGGGCAGTTTTGACCGGGGCTGTTATGTCGGGGCCGTTTTTTCGGGGCCGTTTTTCCCGCGGCCGTTTTGATGGGTCACGTCAAGCGACTCCTGCGAGGCAGATTGCTCTTTGTTGTATCCCCTTAGCTGATCTCCTCGAATCACCATCTGGGTGGAGAGAGGGCCTGCTGCCTGGGCAACAGTTGACCTTATTGAAAGCATCGTCAAGGCCATAGTGCCTTCATTTGTGTTCTCTTTTGCGAGGTAAAAGGAACATTAGAAATGACACCACCCATTGAGGACGGAATGACGCCATAGATAGATATTGATATAAGACTAATTAAAATAATACTGAAAGATGCATAGTATGATAGCATAAATTTATGCATATGTAGCAAAAATTTGTTGATTTGTATCATTTTTTTCAAAATTTAATATTTTAGTTGCAAATTGTTTTATGAACTACATTATAAAAAAAAACTAAATTGCCAATTCAATTGTTTCAACCTGTTTATGATATAAAACATAAAGACTATGAAACATAAAAATAACATTAACATTGCCAACATGAAACTGTTTTATATGTGAGATGATCATAAAAATTACATTAAATTGCCAACATGAAACTGTTTTATCTGTGAGATGATCATAAAAATAACATTAACATTGTCTACATGAAACTGTTTTATCTGTGAGATGATCATAAAAATAACATTAACATTGCCAACATGAAAATGTTTCATATGTGAGATGATCATCTGGAAATTCTCTATGGTAGACTTTATGGCAACAAATTATTTACTACATACAAGAATTTGTTTACATCGCGTGTTGCCAAAGAATGGAACAAGGGTTGGCAGCTAGGTCACGAAGATTCTTATAATGAGATTGTAAGGTTGGCAGCTAGGTCGTGACAACGCTTATACTGAGATTGTAAGGTTGGCATCAAAGACATATCAGCTCCCTCTAAGAGTTATGAGCTCAGTCACATCAATGACATCATCTCCATCTAAGAGTTATGACCTTGGCCACATCAATGACATCAGCTCCATCTAAGAGTTATGACCTTGGTCACATCAATGACATCAGCTCCATCTAAGAGTTATGACCTTGGTCACATCAATGACATCAGCTCCATCTAAGAGTTATGACCTTGGTCACATCAATGACATCATCTCCATCTAAGAGTTATGACCTCGGCACATCGAGCCACATCAATGACATCAGCTCCATCTAAGAGTTATGACTCGTGGCCACATCAATGACATCAGCTCCATCTAAGAGTTATGACCCTCGGCCACATCAATGACATCAGCTCCATCTAAGAGTTATGACCTCGGCCACATCAATGACATCAGCTCCATCTAAGAGTTATGACCTTAGCCACATCAATGACATCAGCTCCATCTAAGAGTTATGACCTTGGCCACATCAATGACATCAGCTCCATCTAAGAGTTATGACCTCGGCCACATCAATGACATCAGCTCCATCTAAGAGTTATGACCTTGGCCACATCAATGACATCATCTCCATCTAAGAGTTATGACCTCGGCCACATCAATGACATCAGCTCCATCTAAGAGTTATGACTCGGCCACATCAATGACATCATCTCCATCTAAGAGTTATGACATCGGCCACATCAATGACATCAGCTCCATCTAAGAGTTATGACCTCGGCCACATCAATGACATCAGCTCCATCTAAGAGTTATGACCTCGGCCACATCAATGACATCATCTCCATCTAAGAGTTATGACCTTTGGTCACATCAATGACATCAGCTCCATCTAAGAGTTATGACCTTGGCCACATCAATGACATCATCTCCATCTAAGAGTTATGACCTCGGCCACATTAATGACATCATCTCCATCTAAGAGTTATGACCTCGGCCACATCAATGACATCAGCTCCATCTAAGAGTTATGACCTCGGCCACATCAATGACATCAGCTCCATCTAAGAGTTATGACCTCGGCCACATCAATGACATCAGCTCCATCTAAGAGTTATGACCTTGGCCACATCAATGACATCAGCTCCATCTAAGAGTTATGACCTTGGCCACATCAATGACATCAGCTCCATCTAAGAGTTATGACCTCGGCCACATCAATGACATCATCTCCATCTAAGAGTTATGACCTTGGCCACATCAATGACATCAGCTCCATCTAAGAGTTATGACCTTGGCCACATCAATGACATCAGCTCCATCTAAGAGTTATGACCTCGGCCACATCAATGACATCATCTCCATCTAAGAGTTATGACCTCGGCCACATCAATGACATCATCTCCATCTAAGAGTTATGACCTTGGCCACATCAATGACATCATCTCCATCTAAGAGTTATGACCTTGGCCACATCAATGACATCAGCTCCATCTAAGAGTTTATGACCTTGGCCACATCAATGACATCAGCTCCATCTAAGAGTTATGACCTCAGCCACATCAATGACATCATCTCCATCTAAGAGTTATGACCTCAGTCACATCAATGACATCATCTCCATCTAAGAGTTATGACCTCAGCCACATCAATGACATCATCTCCATCTAAGAGTTATGACCTTGGCCACATCAATGACATCAGCTCCATCTAAGAGTTATGACCTCGGCCACATCAATGACATCATCTCCATCTAAGAGTTATGACCTTGGCCACATCAATGACATCAGCTCCATCTAAGAGTTATGACCTTGGCCACATCAATGACATCAGCTCCATCTAAGAGTTATGACCTCGGCCACATCAATGACATCAGCTCCATCTAAGAGTTATGACCTCGGCCACATCAATGACATCAGCTCCATCTAAGAGTTATGACCTCGGCCACATCAATGACATCATCTCCATCTAAGAGTTATGACCTTGGCCACATCAATGACATCAGCTCCATCTAAGAGTTATGACCTCGGCCACATCAATGACATCATCTCCATCTAAGAGTTATGACCTTGGCCACATCAATGACATCAGCTCCATCTAAGAGTTATGACCTTGGCCACATCAATGACATCAGCTCCATCTAAGAGTTATGACCTCAGCCACATCAATGACATCATCTCCATCTAAGAGTTATGACCTCGGCCACATCAATGACATCATCTCCATCTAAGAGTTATGACCTTGGCCACATCAATGACATCATCTCCATCTAAGAGTTATGACCTTGGCCACATCAATGACATCAGCTCCATCTAAGAGTTATGACCTCGGCCACATCAATGACATCATCTCCATCTAAGAGTTATGACCTTGGCCACATCAATGACATCATCTCCATCTAAGAGTTATGACCTTGGCCACATCAATGACATCAGCTCCATCTAAGAGTTATGACCTCGGCCACATCAATGACATCAGCTCCATCTAAGAGTTATGACCTTGGCCACATCAATGACATCAGCTCCATCTAAGAGTTATGACCTTGGCCACATCAATGACATCAGCTCCATCTAAGAGTTATGACCTTGGCCACATCAATGACATCATCTCCATCTAAGAGTTATGACATTGGCCACATCAATGACATCAGCTCCATCTAAGAGTTATGACCTCGGCCACATCAATGACATCAGCTCCATCTAAGAGTTATGACCTTGGCCACATAAATGACATCATCTCCATCTAAGAGTTATGACCTTGGCCCACATCAATGACATCATCTACAACTAAGAGTTATTAATAATGAGAAAATATTGACCAGAGAAAAGAGAAACACACACAAGGTATTTTGACATAATTTTGCACTGTGTCAAATCACAATTAAACTTTTTAAAAATCAAATATTAAATTAATGGTATATCATATTACATATTTATAAAAGACTAGCCGGGTTACCCGGCGTCGCACGATTAAAATAATAGTCAACAGATTTTTAAAAAAAATATTTCAATTCATTCATTGAAAAACAATTTAAAAAATAAATTGAAATGTAATTAAAAATAAGTACATGTAATTTATATATTGCTTATATTAAGGCTTGTCGATAGACTATATTTTTGGTTTTTCCGTCTGGTGCAAAAATGAAAAGATTTGTTGGTGACCCAACTCTAGAACATGCCACATATAGCTGTCCGTGGGCAAAGCATGCTTCCTCAAGTACAATGCCTGCCACTTTTAAAGACTGTCCCTGTGCCTTGTTGATAGACATGGCAAATGCAAGCCTGATTGGAAACTGGAGGCGCTTGAAATCAAAAGGCATATCTGTTGGTATGAGTGGAATTATTGGGATGAAGACATCTTCTCCTTTGGCGCAGCCTGTCAAAATTGTGGCTTCTATTACATGAGGTAAGAGATGCTTGATGCTCAATCGTGTTCCATTGCATAGTTTAGGGGGATCCAAATTTCTCAGAAGTATGATAGGAGCTCCGATTTTAAGTTCCAAGTTATGTGATGGCATGCCAGGAGGATCTAATGAATTCAAAAATTCTGTTGGATAGTAAACAGCTTGGGCCGGATCTGTAACCGTATCAATAGATTTGTAGTTGTTTGAAATGCCTGGTAGAAAATTTTGAATTTGAGAATTGATGCTGTTGACACTTGAATTCTTTGGAGCAAGAATGGCCCTTTCGCACAACCACTCAGGATTTTTAAACTGGTCTTGGATGTTTGGAAAAACGGCAAGTTTCAACTCTTCAAGTGACTTTGCTACAGTGCAAAAATTTGATGGGAAAGAAACTGTTCCTGATGCTGGGTCTACCTGCCACTTTCCATCGCCAAGTTGAAGCAATTGATGTGAGAAGTAGCCTGCTGCATTATCTCCATGTAAATGGACTCTCATGTTGGTGGTCAGAGTCATTTTCTTGACCTGTTTCCACAGAGTTGAAGCTTTGAGGAAGGCATTCAACTCATCGCTTGGTGTTGACCTTGGAATGACAGGCAAAGTTTGTCTAAAATCTCCAGCTAATACCACAACTGTTCCTCCCATTAGTTTTGTGTTTCCTTTTAAATCCTGAAGAGTGTTGTTCAAGGCTTCAAGAGCTCGCTTGTGTGACATTGTACACTCATCCCAGACAATGAGAGAACACTGTTCTAGTACCTTGGCCTTTCCTGATCCTTTTGATATGTTGCAGGTTACATTCTCAGAATGGTTCATGTTCAAAGGTAACTTGAAGGCAGAATGAGCTGTTCTACCCCCGGCAAGCAATGTTGATGCTATGCCAGATGAAGCAACGGCTAGAGCAATACCTTTGTCTCGTCTGATTGTAGCCAAGAGCAAATTGATCACAAATGTTTTACCTGTACCTCCTGGAGCATCAAGGAATATGATTCCACCTTTTTTTGAGGTAACCAGTTCTAAGATGTGAATGTAGGCAGCTCTTTGATCCTCAACTAAACGTGGTTGATTTTCTGAGACATAGGCCATCAATTCATTTGTGTTATAATTTTGTTCTCGTAGAATTTCACTATTCTGAAGATTGTTTTCATTTCTTTGAGGCGTTGGTAACCCAAACTGGTCAAGGTTCCTTCCTGACATTGATACACACAAATCCTCCAACAACATAAGACACCTTTTGTAAATCTCATTAGAGAACTCAATTAGCAGTGTTTGATTCTCTCTCTTGGTTTGCAACATAATGTCCTCACTCAAATATGTTTTAAATGTATCCCAGAGAGCAAGTGGATTAGAAACAGAGCATGTTTTCAGCAAAATTGAAAACAGATGTCTCAAACGGGTAGGTGATTGAGATGTACACGCCTCCTCCATGGTCAAGACCCAATGGTGATCGTTTTCTAGTAGCCCTTGCATTTGGCAAGCTTCCCTAAATGTAGCACACACATGACCATCAACAGTTTTTAAGTCAGTGTAGGATGTTGGTCCTCTAACAACATGAAGTAGCATCCTCAAAAAGAAGCATTCTGCATTAGATGGGTGAACGGTGTACACACGTCCCAATGCATCTGAAGATTTTATCCCTGGATGATATTCAACATCTGCTCCTTGTTTTCGGCGTTTAAATAATTTTTGAGAAGCATTCCAAGTATAGTACCTTGGAACAACACAATAGAGAATGGTTTTTGCAAAGTCGTCTTGTTGGCACAGTTGAAAAAAAGCTGTCAAAGTTGTTCTTGGTGGCTCCAGAATTTGATGATATATATTTTCTTGGTTGAAGTATACTCTTTGCCCATTTTCAAGATGAACACTCAAGTGAACAACTGTTGGATACCGTTCATGAATTTGGAAATTCAAAATTCTCCAGACTGCTTCATTACTGCTGATGTAACGACCCATTAGAAATTTTTGCACCTCATCTGGATTCTCTTGGTTTCCTTCAAGACCAAAAACGGCCTGGTCACTTCCTTTATTGACGTACTTGCAGATGTATTTGATGGCCTTGACAGATTGGCAAGATTCGACATTTATGTGAGCTTGAAACATTTTTGTCAAAATTGGAGTGTAGGGAACCACCCATCTGTTGTCCATTTCTATTTCTTGATATGTTGAACCAACCTTCATTTTGATTTTTGCAGTAAAACCACCATCTCCTGGTTTACGGCGTCTGTACACAGGATAGCCATCTTCACCAGTTTTAGTTTCTTGTATCAAATTCCTTGGATATTTTTTTGAGCATTTCCCATCAACCATGCAAGCAGAGTTTCTGTTCAAGTTTCCACAGGGTCCATGCAGCATATTTTTCACAACAATTTCAAACAAAAAATTATCTTGTGTAGAGTTTGGTATTTCTGCTGAGATTACATTGTCAATTTGATTAGGTCGTAATTTTTTCATCAGCCAGATTAGGATGTGTGCATGGGGTAAGCCTCTCTTCTGCCATTCAATTGAGTACATCCAGCATCTCGTTTCACCATAGACATGACTTTTTGTAATGACTCCCATTAATTTTGATAGTTTTCGTTTGAAGACTCTAGCAACCAAATCATGTCGATCCACTGCTGATTGGCCAGGTAAAAGATGAGCCTGAATTTCTTGCCATAGTGGATTGCATGTAAAGGTGATAAACAAATCTGGCCTTCCATAATTTCTGACATAAGTCATAGCATCTTGAGTGTACTCATGCATGTGTCTTGGACTTCCTGTAAATGTTGCTGGCAAGATAACCATTTTCCCCAGATCATTTGGATTGGCATCATTTGCAATGGCATCTCTGAGGTGAATGTAGTCTTCAACTCTCGGCTTTTGATTTAGACGGATGTAGAGCAAGCGTTCACTTTCAATTTTCGCGTACATATCTACGATGAATTGATGGAACAGCTGTCTAAATTTCAAGAGATGGTTATCTTCACCACTGCGAATCATGATTCGATATGCATAAAAGTCCATTGCTGTAACCTTTTTACCCAAAACATTGTTTCCCGTGTCTGGGTTTGTCTGAGGAATGCCAAAGGAGTACCCATCTTCACCTTGCCAAAACATTAGGGGGTATTGCAGAGCATCATAAGAGCGATGAGTTTCTGCAACTCTTTGGAGAAGGTTGTTTCGCTTTTGAAGGACAATGTCACGTCTGTCAAATTCATTTCCTACCATGACAATGACCACTTCATCAAATGTTGGTACATTGAACCGCCTTTGGTGTTCATGTCTTGGTGCTTTGTCAGCTCGTATCACAACTTTGTATTCATCAGTTGGCATTCTTTCTAGAGCTGTCTTAAAAATGTGAAGGTAGGCATTGTTTGCATGTAGGAGTTCTTGCAACTCCAAAACAACATTTTGTTGCAAGTCTGGAAAGTTTGCACATCTTTGTTGGACTTCTCTAGCTTGGTCTCCCATGAAATAGATCTGCAGAAACTGAGGTTCGCCTTCAGCTGGCAGCAGAGATCCAGCCCTGTGATAAATTTGGCCTTGAACTTTAAATGTTGGCATGAATCCTTGTTCACGAATTTCTTTGCTGGCACCAAAAGATGTCATTTGAAAGCATGAGTTGTATTTTCTGATGTTGGCTAGGAAGCGTTTAGACGTTTGAGATACACCTTGAAGCAAATGATCAAGTGGCTCAGGTGGATGTTGCAGAGTCTCTAGTTTAACTTTGCCATTGGAACAGCACATTCCAGGGTGCTCATCTTTCCATTTAAATGCACTGCAATGCTTGCAGATCAAGTTCATCTCACCATCGTTGACCTTTTCATGTTGATGGTATGGAATATCTGGGTCATATTGATGAGCAGCACCTTTTAGGTCTTGCTGCATTTCATTTCTTCTTCTGTTTAAATTTCCATTTCTCTGGTCTGCAAGTCTTATTTGGGTTTGTTTTTTTGTTTCATTTGCTCTTCTCATTGAAGATCTGACTCTTTTTTCATCAAGTCTTGCCTGTGTTTGTTTATTGGTTTCATTAGCTCTTCTGATTGAAACTCTTTCTCTCTCATCATCAAGTCTTGCCTGTGTTTGTTCACTGGTTTCATTAGCTCTTCTGATTGAAACTCTTTCTCTCTCATCATCAAGTCTTGCCTGTGTTTGTTCACTGGTTTCATTAGCTCTTCTGATTGAAACTCCTTCTCTCTCATCATCAAGTCTTGCCTGTGTTTGTTCACTGGTTTCATTAGCTCTTCTGATTGAAACTCTTTCTCTCTTATCATCAAGTCTTGTCTGTGTTTGTTCACTGGTTTCATTAGCTCTTCTTATGGAACCTCTTTCTCTCTCATCATCAAGTCTTGCCTGTGTTTGTTCACTGGTTTCATTAGCTCTTCTGATTGAAACTCTTTCTCTCTCAACAGCAAGTCTTGCCTGTGTTTGTTCATTCGTTTCATTTTCTCTATGTAAGGCTTGCTTCTTTGCCGTTTTAGAAACACGACCTAATTGAGTTTTTCTTTTTGGGGGCATGATTTCTCTGAAGAAAGATTGGAACATAATAGCTTATATATTGTTTTAGTGTACAACTGCTTTTAAGTATTTCCCTTTGTTAAAACTTTCTTCTTAAATACCATACTGAAGGTTCCCCCCCCCCTTTTAGCATCAATAAACTTATAAGTAACTTAGATAAATAAGTAACTTATAAGTAAATTATTAAATTAGTTTAAATTTTGCTACCCCATGACTATTTGTTTAATTCGGACACATCAATTGTGTTTAGACATTTGTAAAACAGGTGAAGTGTTAATTTAAGTTTTGGATATATAATTTGTTTAGTGATATTTTGTATTGATTATAAGATCCAAAAAAAAATATTCAGAAGAGATTTATTTAATTTAACCTTCACAAGATCAATAAATATATGTATTTAATTCATCCTTCTTAACATCAATGAACAGATGAATTTAATTTATTCTATTAGCACCACTAAATGGCTGAAAGGTATTAGATAAGCTAATATATAAACTTGTTTACTACTTCAAGTTTGGTTAGGTAGGGTTAGTTATAGTAAAATCTTAAAAAACACATTCTAAAGAGATTAATTTCATTTGTTCTTCTTAAGAATGTCAAGTTCTAATGATTTTTATGACTCACAAGGCTTCAACTCAATAAGTAAAAACACCATCAGAAGAATCAATATTTTAATTGAACAAAGAAATCCTTCAAGGCAAAATAATAACAACACTGTGCGTGCTCTCCGCTACAAAATCGTCCCTCTAGCATATCTCTCTATTGACGTCATCCCACACCAAACTACGTCACACCAAGCATGTGTCAAAATAGTGCGCACTGTGCAACAGTCAAACATTGACATTCCCAAAGCGGGAAAACCCCATCTAATATATAAAGATGAAAGTTTGTTTGTTTGTTTCTTTTGTTTGTTTTGTTACTCATAGAATGCCACACCGTTGGACCTAGGTGCTGAAATTTTGCATGGGACCCTCATTTGACCCGGGACAGGTCATAGGCTATGTAGTTTTTTTCTTATATAAAAAACTGACTCATCACTAATTGAATTCTCCAACTTCGCGTGTAGGTAGAAGCATGAAACTTTGGGAAGTTGTTGAGTAGCCTCTCACGACGATCATTTGCGTAAAAAAGTTGCAATTCAGTCATGGGGGCCGGGGGCACAAAGACGTTTTTTTCATTATATGGGCTATATGAAAATTGATATTTAAATATTTTTTTTGCTCGTTACCACCACGGAAGTGTACTTAACAACCACCCAGAGTTTTATGCTTCTAACTACACGGAATTAGTGATCTTTAGGTTCACTTGTGTTAAGTTTAATGACTTTCTTAATAAGTTCGTTAGCTAAAGTTTAAATAGTTAATTTGTTTAGCTTATGTAAACATAAAATTATGTAAACATGAAATGACAACATAGGTCCTAGGCCTTTATATGCATGTCAAGATCATTGATTCTTATTTTTAATAAGTAAGTTTATAGTAATGAGCAAGTTTTATTATGTTGTTGAAAATATTCAAATAGTTATTTGTTAAGTATGTATGTGTATGCAACGATTTACTTTCTTCTTATTTTTTTGTATTTCTCTTGATTAACTTCATTTAGTGCCCTCCCCTTTTCTATACTAATAAAAGCCTAAGCCCCCTCTCACTAATGGTCCAACTTCCCATTTGACTAAAAGTCTGTAAAATTTACGAATCATACTAAAAACAATTAAGCACGACTCAACTCTGAACTAAAAGTAATTAGTAAAAATCGCCCTTTATCTAATTTCCAGAAACAAAAACAGGAATTTTTTTTTACAAAATATAATGTCTTATCTCAAAACGGGAATCAAAAAAGAATTGTATCCCTTGGTGAAACAGCAACATATAAGATTTTGGAATCCATCGCTAAATGGACCGTTTTGTAGAAAGGGACAAAAGTGAACAAATTATAGTCAATTTTTAGTCAATTAAAGTTAATTTAAAGGCGGGCGCTTAAAATGAAGTCTTATAATGCAGTACTGCTCCAAAAATAAATTGTATACTTTTTGATAGTCTTTATTTATTAGTGTTTTAATATGGAAATGATATATAATGCTTTTTTTTATATTTGTCTCTATGTTATACGATTTAAATTTACGGCTTTTATGTAATAGGTATAATTTTAAAAAAGAATTCAAGTATGTTTTGGACCATGTTTCCCGATGGGACATCATAGTTTGTAAATTATATTTCAAACAACAGATTTAGTTTCTGCAAAATAAATAAATTATTTACGAAATAGGAAAAAAAGATGCTATGTTTGACTAAACATCTATTTTTAAAATGGCTTTTGTTATTCCGCAACAGCGTAATGACCATGGCATATTCAATTCGCCGCCCAACTTAATTAATTGCTTATAGGTTCACTTGTATTGAGTTTAATATGCTTATGTTTATAAGTCCGGTAGAAAGGTTTAAATTGTAAATTTATAGAGCGTATGTAATAAAAAAAACACAGCATTGGTCGTAGGCTTTTATATGCATGTAATATTCCTTGATGATTTACGTTAATAATTAAATTTAAGGGATTGAGCAAGTAAAATAAGCAAGAAAAATTAATATAGAACACGCATCAAATTTTAAGAAAAACAAACGTATAGTTCCTCTAAATTACGATTAAGCTTTTTTGACTTGGGCAATTTCTTTTATTTGTTTAAATTAAAATTTGAGTCATTAGAAACAACATAATAAAACTCTTAATTTAAAAATAAATACCATACATCGTGTGACAAATGTAATGAAATAGTGTTAACAGATCTATAATATCAAGAAAGTATTTGTATAAAAGGCCACTGTTTTGTACCGCAAGGCCAAAACAAATATGAATGTTATTATAATAAAATTACACTGCTCACTTTTAGATGCGTACACGAAAAGGTGCGCACCGTAATTTGACAATAAAAGATTTTTGAAAGCGCACAGCTAAAAATAAAGTATTGTAAAAAAATAACGCACCAAAATGAACTCGTTTTGAATGCCCGCATGAAGCTGTTCAATATCGAAATGAGAATTTATTTTGTCTTTATTTGGCTCTACATTTTCTGATTATGGGCCCCCTTACCCTAGGGGTGGTCACCTGGGGTTGAAACATAGCCTACGACCTGTCTAGGGTCGAATGAGAGCCCCATGCAAAATTTCAGCATCCTGGGTCCAACGGTGTAGATTTCCATTGGTAACAAACAAACACACAAACAAACAAACACACAAACTTTCATCTTTATATATTAGATTACGTGTTAACTGTATCAGTATAATCATATTGAAATAGCTGTTTCTGAGAGACAATTCATTGGATTTATAAAAAAAATAGTTTTTTCCTACCATATTAGCGTAAGTGGTAGGGGATAAATATTTAGTTAAATTTTGATTGAAAACGTGTGCATGAAATAGTATAACTTATGAAACACTTATCATCTGTTTATAATTTAAAGCATAAACATGAATTAAATAAGCTATACTTACTTAATGGTCAGTCAAAAGCTTTGCTATAGACACAAGTAAAACTCGAGGATTAATTAACCCTAGCGTCGACTGAAGACACTAGACTTCCTGTCATTGATGAGGTGTCAATGAAATCCCCCCCTTTTTTTTCCAAAAACAAAATAAATTAAAAAGAAAATTAAAAAATAAAAATAAATAAAAATAAAAAATTAAATTAAATTTTAAATACATATGAAAACAAAATTAAGAAGAAAAGAGAAGTATGATAGTTGTCACTCCACTTTATGGGTATACAAATAGGCACTAGATTTTGTCTGTGAGAAAGAACCCTCAATCCTAAAATAAATTTTATTGTGAAACTCTCCTTGTGCATTATAAATTATTTGCGCCTATTCGCTGCACCATAAAACATCGGTACTAATTTATTTTATCAATTTCGTTCTTCTTGATAAAATGTAGGTGAAAAATAGGAATTTGTGAATTTCTTTTTAAATCCCTTATATTAACTTCGCGGCCGTCTCTCTCTCTCTCTCTCTCTGTCTTGGGCTCGGCGGGCTGGGCGGAAAAACAGAAGTCAAAAATGACCCACTTCCCGTGATCCGATCGAACTGAAATTTGGCACACGGACCCGTCTGACCTAACAATGCATCGTATCAAAATTTCAGATCGATCGAACGTACTGTAATTAAATTAATGCATTTTTAGTTTATCCTTATATGAGGTATGTAATTCAAAATTCACTGTTTGTTATTGTTTTTTTTCTGCCAGATTCACGTGAGTTTGAGTTGACGCCGACCGTCGTGTTGACGCCGACCGTCGTGCCGACACCCCCTCACATCCCACCCCCATTTATTAAAGACAAGGGACATCACTCGGTGTCAGTCTGTAAATGTTTGAAAATAATCAATACTGTTAGTTATGTCTCATATATAAGGGATTTATAGTCAAAAACTTTCTTTTTACGGGTTTGTTTTTTAACTCTTTTGAAACGTAATTTACAATTCCCTGAGGATTATTATTAGTAACTTGTGTTAGTAACCAAAATATTTTTAATAACTTAAACTTTCGTTTGCAAAAATTTAATTCAAATAACAAATTCATATTAAATATTACATATTTTCAAAAGTTACGGAAACTATGAAATAATTATAATTAAGTATAATCTATATGTATCTTTAATTGCAGTCCCCGCTCCTCCACATATATTTAAAAGTGGCCAGCCACTTGATTTCGGTCCCTATTTTTAGGGATATAATGACAATATGAAATGATTTCCGTTTCTATCGGTTAACAATTAAATCGCCACCGCCCCCCAAATTTTTTTTTGTGCTTTTTTTTCTATTTCTAATATTTTATAAAATTGAACGTAGAATCTAAATCAATATAATTAAAATTGACTTTGTTACTAGCATAGTTAGGGGACTATAATTATATAATATTAATATATTTTTTAAATCATTGATAAAAAATTAGGCCCAAATTTTGAAAACTGTTATGACCTAAAAGTATATTTAGAGAACAATTTATAGTTCCAGACCTTGCCGATGAAAACAAAAAAAGTTTAAATAAAGTAGTTACAACCAACGACCATCATCAACAGTGAAGAAAATTGTTTATTATTTTCAAAATTGTTGGATGACAAGTATCATATTTATGCCAAATGTTTTAGGGCTGTACGCCATGTGGGGGCTCATGTCGATACCACGTCTGTACAGGGAAAATAGTGCACCGGCCCCTGGTGCAATGGAAAAACCCTTGCAGGTCCCCCATGCTAAAAAGTTTGAGAAGAACTGCTGTATATGATATTTTTGTTGTTGAGACTTCTCGTCCATGAGGGGCATACACCGATCATCTCGTCCAGGTGGGGCATACACCGATCATCTCGTCCATGAGGGGCATACACCGATCATCTCGTCCATGAGGGGCATACACCGATCATCTCGTCCATGAGGGGCATACACCGATCATCTCGTCCATGTGGGGCATACGCCGATCATCTCGTCCATGAGGGGCATACATCGATCATCTCGTCCTTGAGGGGCATACACCGATCATCGTCGGCGTTTGCGATTACTCCAAGGCCATAGGCCACCTACGAGAGACCTCCTGGCCTCTATATCCTGGGCCAGCTTCTCCAGGCTCTTCCAGTCATTGCCAATTCTCTTTTTGTATTCGTCAAATTTTTTTGCTAAGTTTCTTATATATCAATAACTCTACTTTAATAACGTATTTTCTACTAAACATGTTTACAAAGAATATATACTCTAAACACTGAATTATTTCCCTTGATAGGAAACAACTTTTTTATTAGCGTATTTTTGACATTGATGTGATCCTCAGATTTAGAGAAGTAAAGCGTCATTACATAAAATAATAATATAGATATATTATCATTTAGATAACATAAAACATATATAAATACACTTAAATTGATAGTAAACGTTTAAATAAACTATGAAAAAAGAAGAAAAAGGACTGCCCTTTTGTGTTTTGTTTGTCTCTAATTCTCATAAATCTTAAATGACGTCATTAACACTGTCCAAAGCAATGGTTTTGTTGGCTGATGCATGTAATGTTACGATTTATTTATATCTCAGTGATCTTTATCAGTCTATTCACCCTCCGAACAGTTACTCATCGCTATTTTCTTCCCATACGCTAGTTACCTAGAAGATCGGTGATTCTCTATTCTAGTTTTGTGTTTCGGAACATTTAAAATTTATTTGTTTAAAAACCCAATAATAAATAAACTTATTATTTCATTTGTATTGATTGTCTGAAAATGTGTTCAAATTTTTGTTAAATAGTGCACAAGTCAGTGATGCCATATGTGTTTTCTGTATTGTGAAAGTATTTTTAATCTTATAATATGTTGTTTCTAGTTTATAGAGTCTGATATTATGTTTAGTGTTATTGCTTTGTCTATATCTCCATTGTGTATTGTGCCTGCTTGTATGAATTGTTGAAGTTGTTCTGTAGAGTGGACAGCCTATGCTTGCCCCTCTGTCCTTATATTTCCTTGATGAGACTGGTTTTGTGTTGTAAATTAGTGTGTATGTTTTTCTTTTTCTGGATTAGGTATTTCTCTAATAAGAGTATTTTTAAATGTGTCTTCAGTTTTTGTAATTTCATAAACATTTGTCCATTTAATTCTATTTTTCAGAGCCTTCCCATTGCTCAGATGATCGATGGCCTTACTAAGCTCCTCCAATGACGGTTGAGCATCAAGCTGATTTAGAACTGGTAGTTCTGGGATTCAATCTACGGCAGACTACAGAATGTAGTATTCTGTGTCTCATATAGTTATAGATAATGCTCAGTCCAGCGCCGCAACTACTGGTCTCGTTCTGTAATCATCACACCTGACTTTGACGTAATTGGAGCAGACTTTGATATCGTGGGTTTAGTGGCCTTTTTTATGCCTTCGTTCATTTTTTTGATATCTCCTTGATCGGCAGCAGATTGAATGATTTTACAGAGGTCATCCCAATAATTGTTGTAGCAAAAACGTGCAGTCTTCGGGGCTGTATTTCTGGCATTTCTGAGACATTGTAGTGTGTCAGGTCCTGAGGCAGCTTTATAGGCCAATAGGGCTTTTCTCTTCTTCTCCGTCAAGGGCAACATTGTGACCCAATGGGCCTCGAACAAATCCGCATTTTTTCTTTCCTTCCTCCCGAGGACGGCAAGAGAGGTGTTGTATATTAAAGTGGCTCGAAGATGGAGCCATGTCGCATCAATTGTTTCTGTCGCAGCCATGATAGCATCATGAGGATTGGGTATGGTTATCTGCGTGGTATTTTCCTTAAGAGCTGCCTCAAGCCTGGTGTTAAGCTGTTCACTGATCTCAGAGCAGTTGATATGGTATGTGTTAATGCGAGTTTTACCCTTAATCTTAGAGTGACACAATTTCTTCGGTATTAGTTTGACTCTACTTACGACCAGGGAGTGGTCTGGAAGAAATACTGCACCAAAAATAAATCGTTTTAAACGTCCGCGTAAACTTGATATGATTGGATGTAGGAGTCATGTGTGTTTGAGAGACCAATCGCTATAGATGAAGGGACAGAACTTAGCCTTTTATTATATAAGGATAATGTAATGACGCAACATATTTTAAACTAAACGTTTTCTTGTAAGCAAATCAAAGCCTTCCGAGAGTTTATAAAAGCAATAAAATATTTTATTATTTTTATATGTCTTCTCGCGAAGTAATCTTGTGTATTAAACTGATTTATATTATAATCAAAGAGCGAGTGGGTTCTTTTATTGTCACTGGTGAAGTACACATCCACAAAAGTTTGTTTCCACAACATTCAACATCGTATATACGTACTTTCGTTTCCTTTTATCTTCGTAACTTATCATACATTTTCTTTGTGTTTACTAAAAAATAAAATGAAGTTTAATGTCAATAAATACTCCATTATGTAATAATCATAAAAAAGATTCGATGCATTATGGTCGGGTGAAACTGGGTTATACGCACGTAATAACAAAACATAAGTAAAGGTGGAATTTTCTGTATTTAAAAACAACAAAATAAGACAACAAAAACAAACTACTTATACAGATGCATACTACCAGTTAATTACCCTCGTTTTACTGTTGTGTCTGATTATTAAATCGTCTAATACTTTAAAGACAACTATGAAGAGCTTCAAAACTATAGTTATGGGCTTTGAATAACAACGTATTTTCCAAGTTTATTGTTTAGTTTCATTGATTTGTGACGAACTTAATTTACAAAGGAAGGGAGTATAATAAGAATTTGGTTTTTACGGGTTAGTTTTTCTGTTACGAATTCCTAATGAAATGAACGAATTAAAGTGTATACTACTTTCTTTCTTTCTTTCTTTATTATTGTTTTATTGCTTACAGAAACTCATCTTACATCAAAGATACACAGTATCCATGTATATTATTAAAATTATGTACATCATGATACAACATAACTTATTATAAATGTAGTAGTATAAGCATTTACATTGAATCAAAATTGTACAAATAGTTGTATGAATTTAACTGACAAAACATTTTTCTATATTTAAAAGATAGAAACAAAATAAAATACATATCATACATTTTTCTTAAATTTCAATTAATCTGTTGTCAATTTTTTTTAATTATTATTTTTTTTTAAATTTTAATTGCTCACAAAAACTCATTTTACATTAAAGATACACAGTATCCATGTATATTAATAAAAATAATGTACATTATGATACAACATAATTTTCCTAAATCTCATAATGTAATCATTTACACAGAATCCAAATTATGCAAATAGTAATATGAATTTAAATTTCCAAACATTTTTCATAGAAACAACTAACTTGAACATCATACATTATTCTTAACATTTCTATTATTCTCTTTTAATTTGTTGTCTAAAAATCTGTTCTAATGTTATATTGGTGTTTGCCCTCAGAGATTCATGTTACATCAAGGTGAAACAGTATCAATGTATATCAATAAATAATGTACATCATGATACAACATAACTTATTCAAAATTATACAAAAGTTTCTAGAATCAAAACTATACAAAAAGTAACATGAATTTAAATGACAAAACATGTTTCTATATTTGAAGCACTTCTGATAGAAACAAATAACATGAACATCATACCTTTTTATTAAAATTCAATTATTATCTTGTAAATTTTCAATCATTTTCTGTATTGTTTGTCTAAAAATGAGTTCTAATGTTATGTTGGTGTAGTTGTGATTGTTGAAAAATGCCTTCAGTCTGTGATGCCATATGTGTTTTCTGTACTGTGAAAGTATCTTTAAGCTTATTGTTTGTTGTTTCTTGTTTATAGAGTCTGGTATTATGTTTAGTGTTATTGCTTTGTCTATATCTACATTGTGTAATGTGCCTGCTTGTATGAATTGTTGAAGTGTGGATTTAGTTTGTAAAATTGTATTGCATGTGAGATACAAATGTTGTTCAGTCTCATCAGCCCCTGACCTGCAGAGTGGACAGCCTATTCTTGCCCCTCTGTCTTTATATTGTCTTGCTGAGACTGGTGTTGTATTGTATATTAGTCTGTATGTTATTTCTTTTTCTTGATTGGGTATTTCTCTAATATGAGTATTTTTAAATGTGTCCTCAGTGTTTGTAATTCCATAAACTTGTGTCCATTTAATTCTATTGTACAGAGGTGTTGCTTGTTTTTTTTATTAAATGTGTATATATTTCTTTGGTTGTTTTGTGTAACACTTCTTCATTGCCTTTTATTGCTTTGATGCATGCTGTATGAAATTGTGATTGTTTTTTTCCAATGTAATGTGCAGTGCTATTATCTATTGCTGTTAAATATCCTAATCTGATCCCTAAGTAATAATGAGTGAATGTATTTTCTGATTTTTTCCTAATGGCTTGTCCTATAAATTTTATTCTGAGTGCTTGTATTTTGGTTTGTATGTCTTGCAAGTTTATTCCTCCATTTAGCTTAGATTGTATTAGTGTTGCATGTTTTATATTGTGTATTGTTCCTTGAAATATGTATTTAGTTATGTGTGAGTTAATTTCTTTTAAAATTGCTGGTGGGGGTTCCCATATTGTTCCTGTATATATAGTTTTGGGGATGACAAATGTGTTTATTATTGTACTCCTTCCAAAAATTGTTTGTGCTGTGTATTTGTTCCTGTCTATAATAATTTTAATAGATTGTTCAATCTTCCTCCATATTTCAGTGTTTGTCTGTGTCTGATTATTGGAATGAAAAGATCCCATAAATTCTAAGACTCTCCTTCCTTATTATGCCTAAAGGGAAATCTAGTCTATCCTGCCACATACCAATCCCCATAATTTCAGATTTGTTTACATTAACTTTGGACCCACTACCTCTTCCAAATTCTTGAAAAATTGAAATTATTTTGTAAATTGACCTATCATTTGTGGGGAAAAAGACAGCGTCATCTGCATATGCCATGACTTTGATATCTCTGGCTTCATGGATCCTCATTCCTGTTATGTTCTTTTCCTTCCTGATTTTCTCCAGAAGTGGTTCAAAGGCTAGAATGTACAGATAAGGGGACAAAGGACACCCTTGTCTAACTGATCTTTTAATTCTAATTTCATTTGAAAGTATATTATTTATTAACAGTTGGCTAACTGGTTTCCTGTACTAAATTTTAATCCAATTACAAAAATACTCCCCTAATTTATTGTGCTGTAATATCTTGTGAAGGTATACATGATCTACCCTGTCAAAAGCTTTCTCCTGGTCTAGTGATAATATGCATGTCTGAACTTTTTTGTCATTTGCATATTGAATAATGTCTCTGATTAAATGATTGTGATTGTTGATGTCCCTGCCTTTAATGCTGCATTGTTGATTGACATGAATGAGAGTATTTAAATGTGGTTTTAATTTATTGGCCAATGTTTTGGTAAGGATTTTATAGTCTGTGTTGAGTAATGATATGGGCCTGTAATTTTTAGGTTGTGTTTTGTCTGTGTCTTTCTTTGGTATAAGTGTGATGTAAGAAGTGTTCATTGAATTTGGTAGTTCCATGTTGTTGTAAGCTTCTTCTATTGTTGCCTGTAGTATTGGCCCTAGTGTTGTAAAAAAATAGTTGTAAAACTCTGTAGTTAGTCCATCTGGCCCAGGTGATTTGTTTTTATTCATGCTGTGTAGTGTCCCTTTTATGTCTTGTAATGTAAATGGTTTGTTCATTTCTTCGGTTTGCTTTTCTTGTAGTGCTTCAGTCATATTTGTGTACTGATCCTGTATATCTGAGTCCATTTGTTCATTTGCAAAAATATGTGTGTAGTATTTTTCAAATGTGCCTACAATCTCTTAAAAAACTAATTGTTATTGCACTTCCTTTCTTTGTTAAGTTAAGTTCAACACGAGTTAATCAAACAAGTTCTTTAATTTTGAAATATATGTTGAAATTCAAGGCCCATAACTACAGTTTTGAAGGTCTTCGTAGTTGTTTAACTCCGCCAAGGCCGGTCCCAAGCCCGGGTGCAAAAGGAGGAGGGTTGGCGTGAGGCCAGCGACCTCACCCGTAAAAACAAATTGCTACAGAAACGTCAACAAGAAAAAACAAACAAATTTCAGTCCTGAGAAGAGAGGACTCTTCTTCTCCAAGAAGAGCTATGAAGCCTTGTGGCCAAACCCAGGCTATACTGGAAGCCTCAAAGCCGAAGACCCTCCTTTCTAAGGAAACAAATATAGGCACGTGGAACGTCAGAACCATGTATGAAGCAGGGAAAGCAGCGCAGGTGGCAGCAGAAATGAGATCCTACAAACTTACACTGCTTGGTATCTGCGAAACAAGATGGATACAAGCTGGGCAAATAACTTTGGCCTCTGGAGAAATGCTAATGTACTCGGGGCATGAGGAGGAAGATGCTCCGCACACGCAAGGAGTCGCTTTGATGCTGTCAAGGAAGGCACAGGAAGCATTGATTGGATGGGAAGCACATGGACCAAGGATAATAACAGCAACCTTCCGAACCAAGAAAAAGAAAATAAAGATGAACATAATACAGTGTTATGCACCCACCAACGACAGCAAAGAAGAAGAGAAAGAAACATTCTACAATAGACTACAAGCACTAATAGAAAAATTCCCAAATAGAGACCTGAACATCCTAATGGGAGACCTTAACGCCAAAATTGGAAAAGACAACAGTGGGTATGAGGAAACCATGGGACGCCACGGTATAGGAGAGAGAAATGAGAACGGAGAAAGACTAGCGGACTTCTGCGCAACAAACGAGCTTGTTATTGGTGGAAGCGAATTTCAACATAAAAACATTCACAAGATAACATGGGTATCCCCAGACAACAAAACGCAAAACCAAATAGACCACATATGCATTAGCAAAAAATTTAGAAAGTCTCTACAAGATGTACGAGCAAAAAGAGGAGCAGATGTAGCATCCGATCACCATCTGGTCTGTGCAAGACTTAAATTAAAGCTAAAGAAAGACTGGGAACAGCCAACTGCGAAGCGAACCAAATTCAATGTAGCACTTCTGGCAAATGATCAGAAAAGGGAAGAATTTAGTGCCACCTTGAGGAATAAGTTCCAAGTGCTAGAAGATCAAACAGAAGACCAAACAGAAGATGACCAAGTAGAACATATGTGGCAAAGTATAAAGACGTCTGTAACATCCACCTGCCTAGAAGTCTTAGGATCAGTGAAACAGAAACAAAAAGACTGGCTCTCAATAAACACACTGCAAAAAATAAAAGAGAGAAAAGAAATGAAAAATATAGTTAACAGCAGCCGCACCAGGGCTGAGAAAACGAAAGCGCAAGAGAGATATAAAGAAGTAAACCAAAAGGTAAAAAACAGCATTAAAAAAGATAAAAATGCCCACATAGATGGCCTAGCATCCAAAGCAGAAGAAGCAGCCAGGAAGGGCAACTTGAAAGAGCTCTACGACATAACAAGAAAACTGTCAGGGAGATACAAAAGGCCGGAGAGACCTGTCAAAGATAGAGAAGGGAGATCTATAACAGAAAAGAAAGAGCAACAAAAAAGATGGATGGAATACTTTAAGGAACTATTAAACAGGCCCCCACCCACAGACACGCCAGACATACAACCAGCAAATGAAGACCTACAAATAGAAGAAGGCGCACCAAATAAGGAAGAAATAGCCCTGGCCATCAAGCAGCTCAAACTAGGGAAATCACCGGGACCGGACAACATCACAGCAGAGATGATGAGAGCGGACATAAACACAATAGTCAACATGCTGCACCCTCTGTTTGAGAAGATATGGGAAGAAGAGAGAGTCCCAAAAGATTGGAAAGAAGGATACCTCATCAAGATCCCAAAGAAAGGGGATCTCAGCAACTGTGCAAATTACAGAGGAATTACACTGCTATCTGTACCAGGAAAGGTTTTTAACAGAATTATTTTGAACAGAATGAAAGACAAGGTCGACATGCAGCTACGAGATCAACAGGCCGGCTTCCGCCAAAACAGATCCTGCACAGATCAAATAGCAACACTGAGAATCATCGTAGAACAGTCCATCGAATGGAACTCCTCTCTATATATAAATTTTATAGACTATGAAAAGGCCTTTGATAGCCTGGACAGACAAACCTTGTGGAAACTTCTCCGACACTATGGAGTACCAGGGAAACTAGTGAGGATCATTCAGAGCTCTTATGAAGAAATGACATGCAGGGTGGTCCACGAAGGTAGACTCACAGACTCCTTTACAGTCGAAACAGGAGTCAGACAAGGATGCCTCTTGTCCCCTTTACTATTCATCCTTGCCATTGACTGGATAATGGAAAAATCCACAGACAAAAAGAGGAATGGGATACAGTGGACACTCTGGGAACAATTGAATGATTTAGACTTCGCGGACGACATTGCACTTCTGTCCCACAACCAGCAACAAATGCAGGAAAAGACAAAAGACGTAGCCACCTTTTCGGCACAGCTTGGCCTCAACATAAATAAAAGTAAAACAAAAATCATGAAGATAAATCCATCCAACCATGAGCATGTCCATCTGGCAGGAAAGGCACTGGAAGAAGTGGAGTCCTTCACATACCTAGGCAGCACCATAGACATAAATGGCGGATCCGATGCAGATGTAAGGGCTAGGATTGGAAAAGCTAGATCAGCATTTGTATTATTAAAGAAAATATGGGAGTCGAAGGAGTTGAAACTGCAGACCAAAGTCAAAATCTTTAATACAAATGTCAAAACAGTCCTCCTATATGGTGCAGAAACTTGGAAAACAACAGCGAGCCTTACGCAGAAAGTGCAGACATTCATAAACACATGCCTTCGAAAGATCCTGAAAATCAAATGGCCAAATACTATAAATAACAAAGAGTTACTAGAAAGGACACACCAGGTGCCTATTGATGAAGACATCATAAAAAAGAGGTGGAGATGGATAGGACATACGCTCCGAAAACCCCCAGGTAGCACCACCAGACAATGCCTAACATGGAACCCACAGGGAAAGAGAAAGAGAGGAAGGCCAAAAAATACATGGAGACGCGAGCTAGAGGCTGACATGCAAAATATGGGATACACCTGGAAGCAATTGGAGAGGAAAGCACAGGACCGAGAGGAGTGGAAAGTTCTTGTAGACGGCCTATGCCCCAGACGGGGTAGAAAGGCATAAGTAAGTAAGTAAGTAGTTGTTTGTTTACTCACGTTTCTTTCCCTTTGACCACATACTAAGTTCACAACAAGTCAATTTTAAGAATCAAACAATTTCGAAACATCCAAAATTATACAAAAATTACTTTGTTTTTTTTTAAAGAAGATTTTATAGATCATTTTTATCATTGCCACGAGTCTGCAGGGCCCCGCTCATCGTTTCCTGCCTTGGGCCCCGCACACTCTAGGGCTGGCCCTGCGAGTTTGCCTGCACAATTTCAGCTAGATATGATGACGGGAAAAGGGTTAAAAATAGATCCAGCATTTTTGCAAGGTGTAATAAGATTTTAATGGTGTAATAAGATTTTAAGGGTGTAATAAGATTTTAAGGGTGTAATAAGATTTTAAGGGTGTAATAAGATTTTAAGGGTGTAATAAGATTTTAAGGGTGTAATAAGATTTTAAGGGTGTAATAAGATTTTAATGGTGTAATAAGATTTTAAGGTAGTAATAAGTTTTTAAAGGTGTAATAAGCTTTTAAGGGTTTAAAAAGATTTTAAGGGTGTAATAAGATTTTAAGGGTGTAATAAGATTTTAAGGGTGTAATTAAATTTTAAGGGTGTAATAAGATTTTAAGGGTGTAATAAGATTTTAAGCTCTTAAAGATCAATTGAGCATTATTAAAATAATTATTTTATTTATTTAAGAAAATAAAAAATAACCACATACTTGCCTATCAATATTTTTTGATAAGCGGAAATGCTTTTAATTCTATAATGACCGTGTGTGTTATGTCCGTAAATGTATTTTCTAATAACAAAATAGAGGATTCAAGCTAAAACAATTGTATGGTCAGTTTGTATATTGCATTTTGTAAACTTTGTTCTTTCAAATTCATATTAAGATAATCGTGAATCATGACATTGAAATTCAAGGAGGTACCATTAAAAGATTACTTTCATTGCTTTCCTACATTTAAAGCTTCCAATTATCGTAATCTATAATTAGCCATGATCTCATTAAATATTATTTCTTAAAAAAGAAACATTACTTCTATATTTGTTATTCTTATATTTATGCCACTTTAAATTTACTGTTAATGTTTATCTTTCAAAAAGGTTCTTGCCAGTCAGTGTGTCACAATATGTGGTCTTAACTCTATAAGGGAACTACCTATAGGATCACATTAACAAAAACAACTGATTATTAACATCTGGTTACTTCACTCTCAGACCATTCCCATTAATTGGTTGTAGCTTTAATTTTAACCTATATACACACATACTCCATTAATTCCTGGTGGTGGTCGGACACTTTGACCCCGGTCGATTCGACCCCGGATGGTTCGACCCTGCCAGTTCGACCACAGGACGTTTCGACCCGGGTGGGTACGACCACGGACGGTTCGACCATCGTAAATTAAACGTTAAAATAACTATTTCAAACTGTATTATTTTTAATGGAAAATAATATTAAGTTGATTTATTTTTATACCAAAAATTAATTTTAAAAAGTATACATTAAAAAACAATTTACAATTTCTACGGTGTATATACAAAGGGGTCGAAGCGTCCGGGGTCGAAACGTCCTGTTGTCGAACTGGCAGGGTCGAACCGTCCGGGGTCGAATCGTCCGTAGTCGAAATGTCCGTAATTCGTTATACCACTTTGTAATGGAGCAGAAACAGATAATGACGTTTGTCGTTTACTTTTATTCCGCATGTCCTGGAGTCTAGATCATCTACGGCACTCATACTTTATTGTTCTCAGATCATCTACGGCACTCATACTTTATTGTTCTCAGATCATCTACGGCACTCATACTTTATTGTTCTCAGATCATCTACGGCACTCATACTTTATTGTTCTCAGATCATCTACGGCACTCATACTTTATTGTTCTCAGATCATCTACGGCACTCATACTTTATTGTTCTCAGATCATCTACGGCACTCATACTTTATTGTTCTCAGATCATCTACGGCACTCATACTTTATTGTTCTCAGATCATCTACGGCACTCATACTTTATTGTTCTCAGATCATCTACGGCACTCATACTTTATTGTTCTCAGATCATCTACGGCACTCATACTTTATTGTTCTTAGATCATCTACGGCACTCATACTTTATTGTTCTCAGATCATCTACGGCACTCATACTTTATTGTTCTCAGATCATCTACGGCACTCATACTTTATTGTTCTCAGATCATCTACGGCACTCATACTTTATTGTTCTCAGATCATCTACGGCACTCATACTTTATTGTTCTCAGATCATCTACGGCACTCATACTTTATTGTTCTCAGATCATCTACGGCACTCATACTTTATTGTTCTCAGATCATCTACGGCACTCATACTTTATTGTTCTCAGATCATCTACAGCTGATGTCGAAATAAGGATTGGAAAAGCAAGAGCAGCCTTCCAAGAACTCAATAATGTTTTGGTCTCCAACAACTTAAGCAGACAATTAAAAGTAAGAAGTTTTAAAGCTACGGTGAAACCTGTGCTGCTATATGGAGCCGAGACATGGAGAACAACGGCGGTAAACCTAACCAGAATTCAGTCCTTTATCAACAATTGTCTAAGAAGGATTCTCAGAATTCACAGGCCAGAAAAAAATCAGTAAATGGGAACTGTGGCAGTAGACAAAGCGAATTAAAAGATTCCATAGAGGCGGTGGAGTTGGACTGGTCATACACTTAGAAAACCTGCTCTAGTACTACAAGGCAAGCCCTGAAATGGAACCCCCAGGGTAAGAGGAAATGAGGTCGTCCAAAAAACACTTTGGGCTGAGAATTGGAGGCAGACATCAAGAGAATTGGCAATGACTGGAAGAGCCTGGAGAAGCTGGCCCAGGATAGAGTTGCCAAGAGGTCTCTCGTAGGTGGCCTATGCCCTTGGAGGAATCTCAAACGCCGACGATGATCGGTGTATGCCCCTCATGGACGAGATGATCGGTGTATGCCCCTCATGGACGAGATGATCGGTGTATGCCCCTCATGGACGAGATGATCGGTGTATGCTCCTCATGGACGAGATGATCGGTGTATGCCCCTCATGGACGAGATTATCGGTGTATGCCCCTCATGGACCAGATGATCGGTGTGTGCCCCTCATGGACGAGAAGTCTCAACAACAAAAACATCATATATAGCAGTGCTTCTCAAAATTTTTAGCATGGTGGACCGGTAAGGGTTTTTCCATCGCACCAGGGGCCGGTGCACTATTGTCCCTGTACAGACGTGGTAGCGACATGAGCCCCCACATGGCGTTCAGTCCTAAACATTTGGCATATATATGATGCATGTCATGCAACAATTTTGAAAAGAATAAACAATTTTCTTCACTGTTGATGATGGTTGTGGGCGGTAACTACTTTTTTAAAACTTTTCTTCGGCAAGGACTGGAAATATAAATTGTTCTCTAAAGATATTCTATTGTCATGGTATTTTTCAAGTTTGTGGGCCTAATTTTTATAAATGATTTTAAAAATATATATATTAATAGTATATAATTGTCCCCTAACTATGCTAGTAACAAAGTCAATTTTAATTATATTGATTTAGTTTCTACGTTCAATTTATCAATTCTATATAACATTAGAAATAGAAAAATAGCATAAAATATTCTTTTTGGTGGGTGGGGGATTAATTGTTAACCAATAGATGCGAAAATCATTGCATTTTATTGTCATTATATCCCTAAATATAGGGATCGAAGTCAAGTGGCTGGCCACTTTCAGATATAGAAAGGTTTTGAGGATTGAAAATAGCGCAGTTGAGTCATTAATAAAAATACATATAGATTAAACTTAACTATAACTATTTCATAGTTTCTGTAACTATTGAAAATATGCAATATTTAAAATAAATTTTGTATTTGAATTAATTATTGGTAAAAGGTATGTTTAAGTTACTAAAAACACTTTTCCTTAGTAACACAAGTTACTAATAATAATCCTCAGGGAATTGTAAATTAAGTTTCAAAAGAGTTGAAAAGAAATGCACAAATCATATCTTGTCACCTACATTTTATCAAGAAGAACGTAATTTATAAAATATATTAGTACCGGCGTCTTATGGTGCAGCGAATACGCGCAAATACCTTATAATGCACAAAGAGAGTTTGATAATAAACATTTATTTTAGGATTGGGTTTTCTTTCTCACAGACAAAATCTAGTGCCTATTTGTATACCCATAAAGTGAAGTGAGTGTTGAGACCATTCGATAGAACATCGCTGCATATAAGGGTCGCCGTGACCTAGCTGCCAACCTTACAATCTCAGTATAAGGGTCGTCGTGACCTAGCTGCCAAACTTACAATCTCATTATAAGTGTCGTCGTCACCTAGCTGCCAACCTTACAATCTCAGTATAAGGGTCGCCGTGACCTAGCTGCCGAAATGTGTTTTACAATCTCAGTACAAGGGTCGTCGCGACCTAGCTGCCAACATTACAATCTCATAACAAAGGTCGTCGTGACCTAGCTGCCAACCTTACAATTTATGTATAAGGGTCACCATGACCTAGCTGCCAACATTTGTTTTACAATCTCAGTACAAGGGTCTTCGTGACCTAGCTGCCAACATTACAATCTCATAACAAAGGTCGTCGTGACCTAGCTGCCAACCTTACAATTTATGTATAAGGGTCACCGTGACCTAGCTGCCAACATTTGTTTTACAATCTCAGTATGAGGGTCATCGTGACCTAGCTGCAAACATTTGTTGCATGCTTTGTCAACATGTGATCTAAACAAATTCTTGTATGTAGTAAATATTTGTTGCCATAAAGTCTACCATAGAGAATTTCGAGATGATCATCTGACATATAAAACAGTTTCATGTTGGCAATGTTAATGTTATTAAATCCTTTATATTAACTCGTGGTGTCTGCGGCCGACCGACCGACCGACCGACCGACCGACCTTGTCGCCAAAACTTTTGATCGATTTTTAACCCACTTGCTCGCAAGATAGCGAGCTGAAATTTTGCAGGCAGTTTCGTACCGATGATAAAAACAATGTATCAAAATTTCAGATCGATCGCATGTACCGTAATTAAATTATTGATTTTGTAGATTATTTTATTTATTCCTATGTATCATGCTATTTTTTGAGATAGAGCGTCGCGGTGCGTATTATATTGAACAACCTTTCTGTCGCGCAATAAGGTGCGTATTTTATTGACAGCTCTTTTTATAAACATATTCCTGATAGGTGCGCATTATATTAAACATGTTTTACGACACAACTGCAATTTTGTATTTCTGGATGGTCTGGCGCTGCGTATTATAATGAACATTCTTTTAATTACTTCTCGTACATAAAGGATTTATAGTCAAAAACTTGGTTTTTTACGGGTTTTTCTTATTTTTATGTTTAAAGTCTTTATGATTTATATCATAAAAAGGTTAAAAAATTGAATTGTCAATTTAGTTTTTTTATAATGTAGTCCATAAAACAATTAACAAATAAAAAATTTTTTAAAATTTGAAAAAAAGACACAAATGCATAGGAATTAATGCTATCAAGCATTAGTATTATTTTAATTAGTCTTATATCAATATCTATTTATGGCATCATTCCGTCCTAAATGGGTGGTGTTATTTATAATGTTTCTTTTCCCTCACAAAAGAGAACACAAATGAAGGCACTATGGCCTGACGATGCTTTTAATAAGGTAAACTGTTGCCCAGGCAGCAGGCCCTCTCTCTCCACCCAGATGACGATTCGAGAACAACAGCTAAGGGGATACAACAAAGAGCCATCTGCCTCGAAGGAGTTGCTTGACTGATAGCGCATTCGCTATGAGACTGCCTAATTGACTTCATAGCCTGATTTTCTGTCAGGGTTTTCTCCCTTTATCTTTGCATGAACACGTGTGCCTGTAAGACGGCAGAGGTTTGAGATCAGAGTTTCCTTCTCCTAGATGAGCTACCAATCGAGGTTTATGAGCCCCATCTGACAGAAGAAGCTGGTTTTAAAGCGCCAACCGCCCGACTTCATCCCTTCTATCATTTCAGAGATAATCCACCAGACTTTGGACACCAGAGGACATTTTGAAATGCCATCCACCAGGATACTTTGGGAGGAGTTAGCTATTATTTACTAGCCCCATCCCTGGCATTACTAACCTTGGAATAGATTAACGTTTGAACCCACGTTCATAATTTCTTAAGACCAATCATCTATGACGTCGTTTATCTTGATGATGACAGACCCAATAAATTAATAGGTGAATAGACTTGTGGGATCCTTTCATTGTAAAGAATTAATATCCCTAAAATTAGGGACCGAACTTAAGTATATTGCAACTCAATACACATCGACAATATAGACCGAACGCAAGTAATAGAGTACCTATTTGAATTGACTCATTAAAATTATTTTAATAAACATGTTCAATACATTTACATACACTAAAACAATTATTTAATAAATATTATTGGCTACACAAAAGGAAATATATGTCATATAAGTTTTAAAATTTGTCTTATTTAGACTCAAATGTTTAATTTTCATACAATGTAAAAAAGAATGTAATTTTAAATTAAATAAATATAAGTTACGTATCCTCACCGCCTTTTATTTTCCTTAGAAAGTAATTTTAAACGTGAAAAAAACTTAACATTATTAATGTTTTCATTTTTATAATTATAATTATCTTTTTATTATTGCTTAACATATTTAAACTATTGTATTACCCGTCAAAAATGACTGAGTTTTAAAAATAAATATATTTAAGCTGAAATCTATAAATTTTGAAAAGATACACATCAGAATAAAAAAAATAATGCAATCCAGAGCTTGCAATCCAAATATTAGAATTATTTCATTAAATTTTAACCGAATTCTAATCGACCAAATATATTTTAACGTTTAAGCGATTAATTAATCTTCAATTTCCGCAGCCCTAAATTATAGTAATAATATTTTAAACAATTAATTATTTAAAGAATAGTTTTTAAAAATTAATAAACAATATGAATGAATAAAAACGAAAAAAAAACAACATCATTATTATTTTTTTAAAAATTACTAATATTTACAATCACATTCACATTGAAACGTTTGCGTTATTTTGGCAAGACTAAATACATTGTTTACTGATCTTAAGAGAAACATATTATCTAAAACAGTTATTTTACATTATAAGAATCATATGCTAATTAAACAATGAAGTATACAATTGATTTAAATGTAATTTTTTACTAGATTTTCACTCAGTAAAATAAAATATATAACCCTAATTACAATATTTTCACTCAGTAAAATAAAATATATAACCCTAATTACAATATTTTCACTCAGTAAAATAAAATATATAACCCTAATTACAATATTTTAACTCAGTAAAATAAAATATATAACCCTAATTACAATATTTTCACTCAGTAAAATAAAATATATAACCCTAATTACAATATTTTCACTCAGTAAAATAAAATATATAACCCTAATTACAATATTTTCACTCAGTAAAATAAAATATATAACCCTAATTACAATATTTTCACTCAGTAAAATAAAATATATAACCCTAATTACAATATTTTCACTCAGTAAAATAAAATATATAACCCTAATTACAATATTTTCACTCAGTAAAATAAAATATATAACCCTAATTACAATATTTTCACTCAGTAAAATAAAATATATAAGCCTAATTACAATATTTTCACTCAGTAAAATAAAATATATAACCCTAATTACAATATTTTCACTCAGTAAAATAAAATATATAACCCTAATTACAATATTTTCACTCAGTAAAATAAAATATATAACCCTAATTACAATATTTTCACTCAGTAAAATAAAATATATAACCCTAATTACAATATTTTCACTCAGTAAAATAAAATATATAACCCTAATTACAATATTTTCACTCAGTAAAATAAAATATATAACCCTAATTACAATATTTTCACTCAGTAAAATAAAATATATAACCCTAATTACAATATTTTCACTCAGTAAAATAAAATATATAACCCTAATTACAATATTTTCACTCAGTAAAATAAAATATATAACCCTAATTACAATATTTTCACTAAGTAAAATAAAATATATAACCCTAATTACAATATTTTCACTCAGTAAAATAAAATATATAACCCTAATTACAATATTTTCACTCAGTAAAATAAAATATATAACCCTAATTACAATATTTTCACTCAGTAAAATAAAATATATAACCCTAATTACAATATTTTCACTCAGTAAAATAAAATATATAACCCTAATTACAATATTTTCACTCAGTAAAATAAAATATATAACCCTAATTACAATATTTTCACTCAGTAAAATAAAATATATAACCCTAATTACAATATTTTCACTCAGTAAAATAAAATATATAACCCTAATTACAATATTTTCACTCAGTAAAATAAAATATATAACCCTAATTACAATATTTTCACTCAGTAAAATAAAATATATAACCCTAATTACAATATTTTCACTCAGTAAAATAAAATATATAACCCTAATTACAATATTTTCACTCAGTAAAATAAAATATATAAGCCTAATTACAATATTTTCACTCAGTAAAATGAAATATATTCCCTAATTACAATATTTTCACTCAGTAAAATAAAATATATTCCCTAATTAAAATATTTTCACTCAGTAAAATAAAATATATAACCCTAATTACAATATTTTCACTCAGTAAAATAAAATATATTCCCTAATTAAAATATTTTCACTCAGTAAAATAAAATATATAACCCTAATTACAATATTTTCACTCAGTAAAATAAAATATATTCCCTAATTAAAATATTTTCACTCAGTAAAATAAAATATATAACCCTAATTACAATATTTTCACTCAGTAAAATAAAATATATAACCCTAATTACAATATTTTCACTCAGTAAAATAAAATATATTCCCTAATTACAATATTTTCACTCAGTAAAATAAAATATATAACCCTAATTACAATATTTTCACTCAGTAAAATAAAATATATAACCCTAATTACAATATTTTCACTCAGTAAAATAAAATATATTCCCTAATTACCATATTTTCACTCAGTAAAATAAAATATATAACCCTAATTACAATATTTTCACTCAGTAAAATAAAATATATTCCCTAATTACAATATTTTCACTCAATAAAATCAATATATAACCCTAATTACAATATTTTCACCCAATAAAATCAATATATAACCCTAATTACAATATTTTCACCCAATAAAATCAATATATAACCCTAATTACAATATTTTCTAATTGTAACTAGTAGAGTTTTCTTTTATCCCGTATTTTTAAGAGCTAAGTTTGGTTTTATCAATTTCATCTGGTCTTGTTATATCTGTACAACTGCTCCTTCTATACAGAGCATTATTGCGTCCTACGTTATAGTAAGAACGTATTGGCAAGTGACGCAGCGATCACAGGTCACGGCTGTGAGGCACCATGCTATTCCCAGCCGCCTTTATTTCCATAACTTGTGTCAGGTAACCATTAGGAGCTGGATTCATGATAAAAATTTAAACATTACACTTCTACCTGATGTCTGTGTTGTATTGTTGGCTCAAGAATGTTTCTTGTCAACATGTTTATTGTTTTGTTATGTCGTTCAATAAGACAACGTCATCTTTCTAATATTTCTTGTATTATAACAGTCGTATCTCTTTATTATTACTGAGTAGATCTATGCATCTAAGTCTATTTCTTACTAACTATAAAAAAGTCTCAACAACCAACTGAAAGCATTTTAAACACATTTTAGCACCAACAACTTCCACACTGTTTTCTCAATATCGCCTCATATTCACCAGCCGATGTCCTTCTAGTGTCCAGTCTGTGGAAGTAAATCTGTGTGAGACAATTTTCAGTTCTCATCTGGCTGATTAGGTTCTGACTACTACAGGGCAGTTTAACCACGATGGTAGCATGAACTAATAACGTTTTCTTACCATCTCACCTCAAGTCCAACTCTGTAACCACGATGGTAGCATGAACTACTAACGCTTTCTTACCATCTCACCTCAAGTCCAACACTTTAAATGGTAGCATGAACTAATAACGTTTTCTTACCAACTCACCTCAAGTCCAACTCTTTAACCACGATGATATCATAATTTAATAACGTTTTCTTACCATCTCGCCTCAAGTCCAAATCTGTAGCCACGATGGTAGCATGGACTAATAACGTTTTCTTACCATCTCACCTCAAGTCCAACTCTTTATCCATTTCTATTATAAAATGTCTTTTAGCCACGATTTGACTCACTGCAGAGTCATTGAATGATAGGGTTGTGGCTGGACATCAAAAGAAATCTGGCGAGTCATGCTGTGTCGCCTCAAGGTAACTATTTACATGAATTATCTGCCAGGAAGGCTTTTCTCTTATCTAGACGTCGTTTTAACTTTTAAAGACCCTTGTTGATACATAAGCATTATTGCTGGTTCGGTACATTCCACATGGAACAAACTAGAATACTCTAGCATTTCATTTAAATTTATTTAACCTTTCACAATCCACCAAATATATTTAATATTTATAGATTGTGTTTGTTGTCTTAATGATAATGTATGCATAATTATTATTTGAAGCTTTTGTCTGTTACTTTTCTAAATCTCTTTTATCATGACGTCATTGCCAAAAATCCATCTACCGGGTATTACAAATTTACATTGTGTTATGAGTTAAGGGCAATAATGAGTTTTTTTATTAATTACTTTTTTTATACAATTATTTAGTAAACAAAAAATGCTATTTACTTTTTTTCTATTTAATAAGCAAGACTGTTAAAAGTACATTATTAATATTATAGTTTTTAGTTTTGTGACTATAATTATAGCAATAACGGCAGTTGGAATACCTGCTTTTGAATTAGGTAAGGGGGAATTGGTCCGTTGTTATTTAAATAATGAAACTCACGTTTTTACGACTCAAATTGATCCGAAAATGACAAGGAGAAGTACAACAGAAAAATGGTGGGCTTATGGGAGGTGGGTAATATCTGAAAATGGTGGGCTTATGGGAGGTGGGTAATATCTGAAAATGGTGGGCTTATGGGAGGTGGGAAATATCTGAAAATGGTTGGCTTATGGGAGATGGGAAATAGCTGCAAATGGTGGGGTTATAGGTGGTGGGTAATATCTGAAAATGGTGGACTTATAGGTGGTTTGTAATATCTGAAAATGGTGGGCTTATAGGTGGTGGGTAATATCTGAAATGATTATCCAACAAATTGGCCCTATCCCAAATTGGTCATAACGTGAACTTTCAATGCCCCTGGTCACCACCGTAGCCCTGTTTCAAATTGGACCAAAATATGTACCATTTTAAATGTGTTTACACTAGGACCTTTCATTATTAGATAGCCAGTAAAGAAGCCATCATCCTGTGACTGATATCTATCTTTTAAAAAAAAGCTTTCTAAGGCTAAGAATCTTTTTAAAAAATGTTTTTGACAAATTAATGAAAGGGAAACATTTTTAAAAAAAAACTTTTGACATAGATATATTTTAAAATACTAAATCAGACATAATAAATGTTTAAATGTTCAACAATAAAGATGGGTTGTTAATTCCGACCTTTAAACTATTCCTTTAAATTATTTGTTAATGTTAACTTTATAGAGTCAAAATTAATTAGCAACATTTTTTGTAACGAGAATAAATTGGTTTTACGTTTCTAATGTTCATAGTATAATAATCTGACTTAGAGGAACGATTAAAGTGCGATGACACCTTATAAAATAAATCTTACACAAGACGCGACATAGCATAATTCCCACAAGGATTAAACTTCTATAAATATCTGAAAGAAAAAGTTTACAATTATTTTAAATACCAAGACATTTAAATGCAATATATTAAAATTAAGGCACATTTATTGTTTTGCTCTTTTACTAGTATCTTAACATTTAATATTACGACAATGACTCTACAATATAATTAAGTATTTATTTAAGCTCTAGATAATAAAAATTATAATACTTTAATAAGAATTACATCCGTTGAGACATTGAATCGTATTGCATATTTATTATTGTGGCATAGACGTCATATTTAATTTTTTTATAGAGAAATAACAAAGTAAAGGGTGGAAAATAATAACTGTGACGTTATCCTATTGATAAAATAATTTTTAAAATGGTTTAGAGTAAAAATTTAGATCATCATAGATCAAAAATATAATTAGAAAATTAGCAATCATTTGTTTATTAAATGACGTCATTATTTGTGCTCTACGTAACCGGTTTGTAGACTATTCATGCATGTAATATACTTACTATCTTAGTTATCTAATATATGTGTATTCACCCTCTAGTCAGTTAAATCTTGTATAGATTTTTTTTTACTTTACATTAAAACTAAAACATTCGATGAAGCGCAGTGAGCCAAAGCAAAGTCAAATGTACACAAGTTCAACAACAGAATGTACATCAGTGCCTGTAAAATTATTAAGACGCACCAGGAATTAATGGATCATGTCTTTCCACCCAGAAAAGTGTCAACTGTTAAGAGTAACAATGAAAAAGAAACAAATAAATTCAAAATATTTCATTCATGGAAAAGAACAGATCCAAACTAAAGATTCAAAATACTTAGGAGTCATAATAAATGAGAAACTATTATGAAATCCCCATGTCAATGAAGTTATTAAAAAATCAAACAGAACCTTAGGCTTTATAAAAAGACGCTTTAACAAATGTAATAGAGATATACAACTAAAATGCTACCTCACTTTGGTGAGACCTGTATTAGAATATGCATCTTCTGTATGGGACCCATCCACCAAAGAAAACATTGATAAACTAGAACAAATTCAAAAAGAGCTGCCAGATTCAAAACTGACAAGAATAATACCATTAGTTAATTAGTTAATTCATTAAACTTTGAAACACTAGAGGACAGAAGAACAAAGTGTCAATTAGTAATCATATATAAAGCAATTAATTATAATTAGTAAATACAACACAAAGATAACTTAATACAACCCTCAGATAGACATAAGGATAAAAACACCTTTCTTATTCCGTATGCAAGAACAAACACACAATTTTCGTTCTTCCCGTCCGGAATTCGGGCGTGGAGTGGGTTGCCTGAAGAAACCAGGAAAACCAACACTTTAACAACATTTAAAACTCTAATAAAATGCAGGACTAAACACAAACCACAGATACGCGTAGGACGCAATAATCTTCTGTATAGAAGGAGCGTCTGTAACAGATACGATAAGATAAGAAGATAAGATATCCACTCCTATCCCAAACTAAGCAAATGTAAAAAGGTGCTTATTTATTATTGGGTTTTAAAAATGTATATATTTAAATCGGTCTAAGATTTTCACTGTGATAACAAAAACAAACGAAAGTTATTTTTTATATTTATTTTTATTAATCAAAGGTGACGACATGCTGAACGCAGTCGCTGAAACCATTACAAACCCCGCGCCCTTTTCATTCACTTCTGTTTCTTGTGTTCCTTAACGTGTGTATATCTCCCTAGCAGAAATACAGATTTTAATAAGACGTACAAAGTTGTCAGTATTTTAAGTTCATAAAGTTCAATAGTTTATACCGCCGCCTAGCATACAATACATTCAAGCTGCTGGACCTGTATGTACTGACTGAACGTTACGTCATTGTTGTTTACGTTTTTGTCCGAGGGTTTATACCGCCGCCTAGCATACAATACATTCAAGCTGCTGGACCTGTATGTACTGACTGAACGTTACGTCATTGTTGTTTACGTTTTTGTCCGAGGGTTTCATAAACCCATGTTACAACGCTAGACTCAGTGACCACAACAGCAAGCCGTGTGCTGGCGAGGGTAAATAGAGTTAGCGGGGGGCAGCGAGAATGTAGGCACCTTTAGAAAGGACTATCTGACCACATTGCCTTAGTATTGTCCGATTACATCGGACGGGGTGGGGGTGGAGTTGGATAGGTTTGGAAGGATTTTCTACCTCAGAGGAATGGTGCATTTATCACAATCATGAATTGAAAATTGAATGTTATTTACAGGGACTAGTTGTTCGTGTATATACAAATAACGATTTTAAACTGTATTTAATTTTTAATGGATACACATTTTAAGCTAAATTATTTTTATACCAAAAAATAATTTTAAAAATAATCAATTTTTAAAAGTATATTTTTAAACAAATATATAAAAAAATATACGGTGTAGATACGAAGGGGTCGAAATGTCCGGGGTCGAAACGCCCTGGGGTCGAAACGTCATGTGCTGAACTGTCCGGGGTCGAATCGCCCGTGGTCAAATCGTCCGTGGTTGAACAGTTTGTGGTCGAATCGACATGGGTTGAAACGTCCTGGGGTTGAAACGTCCTGTGGTTGAACTGGCCGGGTCGAGCCGCCTGGGGTCGAATAGTCCGTCTTCGAAGTGTCCGACCACCGTTGCAGTGGCCTAAGGTCAGTCCTGGATACCGGGACAATATACACATTTTTCTTGAGGACTTGTGGTCCCCCCCCAAAAAAAAACGCTAGGTACCCTAGGCACGTGCCTTGTTTGCCTAAAGGTTAATCCAGGCCTGACAACACTTACACGCAAACACACTCACACAAACACAACGGGATTTTAACTTTATAAAATGACATACACATACACACATAACAAACATGAAGGGTGTTAAAATATAAATACTTGTCGTCTTCTTAAATATGAAACAAATGCAGACATAAAAATAAATACCTAAAAACACAATCTCACACTCCCCCAACACACACTCGCGCACATACATTTACGCACTCACATATAGTGGGATAGCAACATAAGAAATTCCCTTAAAATACCCCACGGCTCCCTTTACCTAGTTCCCTTTTCAAAAATTAAATTAACATAAGCTACAACAATGACGTCACGTCATAAAATATTTTACAGCGTGAAACAAAGTCTGTTAATCTCGACACCAAAATGTGTATTATTTGACTTCCTGATTTTCCATTTTTTATAAATCGTGAGTAAATACGCCTTAGCGCGTTACATAATATAAAATTAGCCATAGATACATTCCTTTGAAAGGCTGATAACTCAACAACAAAAATAAATTCAAATATAAATTAAAAGCGTATAAAGCATGACTTAATAACTTTGTATAAAACAAAGATTAATTAATAAAAATTACAATTTATCTAATGTCAGCAATAAATTATTTTTATAAAGTAAATGTATTAAAAATGTTTTTCAATGTTTTAGGTATGTAAACTATTAAATATCTATACTTATGATGAAATATATATCAAGATAGCTTACAGTCGAACCCTGTAGGTTGATAATAATCGCCATATTTATTGTTTCCTGAAGTGGTGCGTCACTTCCTCTCGATCCCTATGCTAGGGATACAATGTAAATAAATATTGAGGGTTACTTGTAACAGTACGTAATTTTTAAAAAAAATATTTTATATGAACCTTTAATAAAAATAATTTAAACATATTAAATATACTTTTCTTTTATTAGAAATAATTAAACAGTACAAATATGTTTTAAAAAAATAAAATTAAAAGTCTGTGCTTGACGACATTACAACGTTGTCTACTCTTAAGTTTTCGCACTTACATTTTCACTTCATTTTACGTTAGCACTTACTGTCTTTTAAGTGAATGTACAGAAAATATCTTATTTAGTTGTGAAGATGTAAACGATCAAATTATTTTACTTATTGTAGAATATATGCTTGAAACGCTTTTAGTTTGATATCAATGTAACATCACATATACATTGGTTGCTCTTTCTAAGTGTGTCATTAATCGCTTTTGACCATTAAAATAGGAATACAATGTAATGAATAATTAGAATTACACTGCCAGCGTTTAAGATATAACTTAGTAACCCTATTTCGATTATCACCATGTCCCTAAGACGCCATGTCTCTAAATAACCTTTATTTAGTAAAATTAATAAACCTTGAGCAACACAAGTCTCAAGCTAAAATTTTATTTTCGAATGACACATTTTTATTCCTATTCTTAGTTTTAGAACTTTGTGAAGTAAAACAAAGAAATATGTATACAAGCAAAATCAAGAAGGACAGAACTATTTTAAAACTAGACGCCCCGCGGCGTAGCATACGCTGCATACTTGATCATGGAGAGTGCAAAGAAAGTGGAGAAAGAACGGACAAAAACTACACCACGAAGAAATCAAAACAACGCGAGTGAACGTCGGTAGGGGAGGGGGGAAGTGCCAACTTATTATTGGTTTCGGGACATTTGCAGGCGAAATTCGGTACACCCCTAACTTCTATGAGTCAGCTATAAAACGATAATCGGTTTAAAATCGGAGTTACATAATCGATAATCTGTTTTAAAAAAAACACGCAATCAAACAACCCTAAATTTGACTAACTCTCGAAGGGGTCGGCCAATCACAGTTTATTTTTAAGGGATGGTAGTATTAAATGGGTGGCGGGTAGCAACAACCTCAATGTGCATGACTTCACGTTTACTCGCTATTTTTATTTACTTGGAGCTGCTTTTTGTGTCTGTACTCTCAACCCCCCCCTAACCATTCTTTGCATTTTCTATGATGAGCAAGTCTGCGGCGTATGCTAAGCAATAAAGGGGTAAAAGAACGGGCACAAACAGTTATTTAAAAAAAAGACAACAACAAAAATAATGTATTTGCTGGGGCTTGAACCCAGAACCTTGAGGCGTACGTGATAACCAGAACACTACGAACCTTCGCTTTCCAACCATTCTAGACGCCCCGTGGCGTAGCATACGCCGCAGACTTGCTCATAGATATTGCAAGAAAAAAAGGGGAGGGGGAGAACGGACACAAACAGTAGCACGAACAAATGGGAACAACACGAGTGAACGTTGTGGGTTCACCGAAGAATTTTTGGTAAGTATTTCGGACATCGCAATAAATGTATAAACAAATATTACAGCGATGAAGCCAAGTTGGAGAGCAACAACTTCGTCTAAGGTCGAAATATATGACCAATAGTAACAGACAGGTACGCGATGAAGGACTTGGTGACCCGTCAAAACGGCCCCGGACAAAACGGCCCCAAATTGTTAAAATTTTTCAACAAAACTTTAATCTATTTTTTTCATTTTAAGCTTTTGTCAAGTTTTTCACCCTTAAATAAAGTGATACAATTGTAAAATTATATCATGTGATTCTATTATATTGTTTCTTGTCAACAAACAGCCGCGATTGGTACCATTCGCGTAAAGGCTTTAAATTCACTATTATGATGCCATTATTATTGTTAATTATTAGCAAAACCTGACACTGAATAGGCGAGTAAAAAGACGAATTTAATATTTGATTGAACATTTTACTTTTAGTCCATCTATTAGTCCGCTTGAGACTGGCAACACTGCATGCATTACGTTAATATCTCCTCTAGATATAGAGTAGCACTCTCGTGGTGTCTGCTTGAGACTGGCAACACTGTATACATTATGTTATTATCTCCTCTAGATATAGAGTGGCACTCTCGTGGTGTCTGCTTGAGACTGGCAACACTGCATGCATTATGTTAATAGCTCCTCTAGATATAGAGTGGCACTCTCGTGGTGTCTGCTTGAGACTGGCAGCACTGCATGCATTACGTTAATAGCTCCTCTAGATATAGAGTGGCACTCTCGTGGTGTCTGCTTGAGACTGGCAGCACTGCATGCATTACGTTAATAGCTCCTCTAGATATAGAGTGGCACTCTCGTGGTGTCTGCTTGAGACTGGCAGCATTGCATGCATTACGTTAATAGCTCCTCTAGATATAGAGTGGCACTCTCGTGGTGTCTGCTTGAGACTGGCAGCACTGCATGCATTACGTTAATAGCTCCTCTAGATATAGAGTGGCACTCTCGTGGTGTCTGCTTGAGGCCTTGCTTGCAAAAAAATGTTTGGATCGATTTTTAACTCACTTCCTCGTAAGCTAGTGAGCTGAATTTTTGCTGGCAGACTCGTGCTGTTGATAAAAATGATGTATCAATTTTTTCAGATCGATCGAATGTACTGTAATTAAATTAATGACTATTTAGATTATCTCTATGTATCTGTATGTAGCATGTTAATTTTTGTGCTCGAGTGTTGCGGTGCATATTATATTCAACACTCCTGTCGCGATGTGCGTTGCGTATTATATTGACGATACTTTTTAAAAATATGTTCCTAATCGGTGCGCATTATATTAAAAAATGTGTACGAGACATAACTAAAATTTTGGATTTTTGGATAGTCTTGCGCTGCGAATTATAATGAACATTCTTTTAGTTATGTCTCGTATAGAAAGGATTTAAAACCTTGTTTTTAGGTTTTTTTAAAAATTACTTCGTTCCCTTTTCACACATTAATTTAAGCTCTAATAATGACGTCACGCCACAATATTTTATGGCGATAAACACGCTCTGTTAATCTCGAAACCAATATTTTCATTTTTGTTTTAATCAGGAGTTACCTCGCATAGCGCCACGGACGAGACAGACATGCAAATTATGTATATTGATGATTGATATTTTGTTATGTTTGAGTTATATTTTTTTGTTTGAAATTGTCTATTAGTGTCCCTATATTGTCCATATATATATTGTTGTGTTCAGTTGTTATTGTTGTAATTGTCTATAAATGTCCCCATATTATTCCTATATATATTGTTGTGTTCAGTTGTTATTGTTGTAATTGTCTATAAATGTCCCCATATTGTCCCTATATATATTGTTGTCAGGATGGTCTATGTGTTTATTATTGTGCTCCTACCAAACGTTGTTTGTACTGTATATTTATTATGTTCATAATTTGTAAATTGATTTTTCAATATTATTCCATATTTAAGTGTGTGTCTGTTTCAGAATCTTAGAATTTATGTGATGATTTTATTCCAATAAACGCCTTCCTAATTTTGCCCAAATTTGAAATCTAGTCTGTCTTGAAACATACATATCCTCATAGTTTCACATTTGATTACATTAATTTTTGACCCACACATTTTTTCCTAAATTCCGAAAAACTGAAATTATTTTGTTAATTGACATATCATTTGTGAGGAAAACAACACATGTCGTCTGTATATGCAATCACTTTAATATCTCTGGCTTCAGGGATCCTTAGTCATGTAATGTTTCTCTCTCTCATTTCTACAGAAGTTGTTCAAAGGCTAGAATATACAGATAATGGGATAATACACAAAATTGTCTTACTGATATTTTAACTGCAATGTCTTTGGAAAATATATTATTTATTATAAGATTGCGAACATATGTTCTGTATTATTTATTATCAGATTTCTAACATATGTTCTGTATTATTTATTATAAGATTGCGAACATATATTCTGTATTATTTATTATCAGATTTCTAACATATGTTCTGTATTATTTATCATCAGATTGCTAACAGATGTTCTGTATTATTTATCATCAGATTGCTAATAGATGTTCTGTATTATTTATTATCAGATTGCTAACAGATGTTCTGTATTATTTATCATCAGATTGCTAACAGATGTTCTGTATTATTTATCATCAGATTGCTAATAGATGTTCTGAATTATTTATTATCAGATTTCTAACAGATGTTCTGTATTATTTATTATCATATTGCTAACAGATGATCTTTATTAATTTTTATCAGATTGCTAACAGGTGTTCTGAATTTTAACCTAATCACATATATATAATCCGTTTTTATGATGTGGTTTGATATAAGCTTCTTCAAAAATTGGCTGTACTATTTAGCCTTATTGTGAAAAAAAGTGAAAAAACGCTTTTGTTAGTCCTTCAAGTCAAGGTTTGTTTAATGATATTGTGAAGTGTCATTGGAATATTTTGTAATGTAAAAGTTGTTCCGATTCAGATGCTAATATTTTTGTGAATTTTTAAAATGTATATATTACCTATATGGTGAAAGGTGTGTTGTTCATCTCTTTCTACCTCTCTGTAAGGTTATAACCAACTATTTCAAGCATTTGTTCACATAAAAGTATTTAGTTGGACGAATTCCCATTTATGGGAATAAAATAAAATGGGTGACACTACAGGTGACCCGGCCCAGTACATGAAGCGAACGAACGTCGGTTCACTCGTCAAATAAATATTTATGATTGTCTTTGTATCATTGTTTTCAGCTCTGTTAAGAAATGCTATTTCAATAGCAAATTAATACTAAAATCACATAATTAAATAAAGTTATATTTGCAAAACTATTGTCTGAAATTTAAAAGGAAAAATTGCTTGACTAAAATATTGTACTATTTACTGTAACATGATTATAAAGAATAAATACTCTAAAACATTCCATTATGTCCCTTGATACAGAGCAAAGTATTCATTGGTGTATTTTTAGCATAGACGTCATGATACTGAGATTTAGAGAAGTAACGCGCCAATACTTAAATTACTAGTTTGTGCTGCGGCGCCGTGGCGCCTGCGGCACCCCCTTTATGTAAGGGCGCCTACGGCGCCCACCTTTTTCAAAAGCGCAACTATCTTGTCCTTGTATGATAAATACGTAATATTAAACTTTCTTAAATGTTCACAAAGTATTTTATAACAGGGATTTTTTGTGCGCAAAAGCCCAAGTAACTTATTCTTGTATGATAAATACGAAATATTCCTGAAATGTACGTAATATTTTTTACAGTGCTAAGCACCACACGATTTTTAAAGTTATTTTAGAAAACAGCGCACCAAATTACTGCACCAAAAAATAACTCTTTGAGTCAGTTAGGCACTGTTTACAATACAAATGCTGACGTCATAGGTTCGTGCGTTGTTTGGTTATTGTTAACCTGGAAACCAAAAGGATTATGATTTAGCGTTAGGCCACAGTCAGCGATAATTGAGCGTAAATATATATCGAAGTGGGTAGACACCTCGCAATGCAGGGCATACACTGTACAGCGGTGGACACCTTGCATTATATGTGACGTCACATTTTGCTCTTTCATCCGGGTCCGTTTCATATGAGTAATAAGATTTTTTAAAATTCATGCGGTACATGAGCTTCTGTGGTCTCACGGTTAGGACATTTGATTCTTGAACTCTATGTGTCAGGTGGAGGTTCGAGTTTCGTTTGAGTCTTTTTTTTTAAAGTTTGTAGTTTCAGTTTTAGGGTCTGGGTTAGGTTTAGTTGTCTATTTTTAAAATTAAAATAGAAAAAACAGCAAATATAATATAGCAACCAAAAATATGATTTATCGAGCGCACCGTTCTCTTTGCTTTTACCAAATTAATTTTAAAATCATAAATCTTTTTAAAAATATATTTTAAGCTATTAAGGTGGACTGGGTATCTACGTGGTGTCTACCAGTGGCCAATATATATATAATTATACATACATTATTATTTAAAACACATACATATTATGTAAATATACTTAAGTTGTAAGTTAAGGTTTAAATGAACTTAAAATAATAATAACATTTTTTAAAAATTAATGAAAATGGCAGCCTTTTTGTGTGTTGTTATCGCTAATTCTAAATAATGTCAAATGACGTCATTAACTCTGTCAATTATTGTTTTGTTTATTGATGAATGTAATGTTACGCTGTATTTCTATCATAGTTATCTTTGTCTATTCACCATCCTACCAGCTACTCAAGGCTAAAGTCAGGTATTTGTCATTCCGTAAAATAGGCAATAAAAAAATCGGTGATTTTGTCTTTTATAACCATAACATTCTCTTAAATTATATATCATTTCTATTAATCAAAACTCTGTAACTCGTAACGCCATTTAAATTAATTTAATCCAATATCATTATCTGAAAATAAATAAATGTCATTCACTTTTGGTGTCAAGATCTACGCTCTTAGGACCCGGATCAATTTATCACTTGCAAGCCTCATCAAGCAGACATCGATATAAAGATACGCTCTTAGGACAGAGATCAATGTATCACTAGCAAGCCTCATCAAGCAGGCATCGGTATAAAGATACGCTCTTATGACCCGGATCAATTTATCACTTGCAAGCCTGATCATGCAGGCATCGGTATAAAGATACGCTCTTATGACCCGGATCAATTTATCACTTGCAAGCCTGATCATGCAGGCTTCGGTATAAAGATACGCTCTTAGGACCCGGATCAATTTATCACTTGCAAGCCTCATCAAGCAGGCATCGGTATAAAAATAAGCTCTTAGGACATGGATCAATGTATCACTAGCAAGCCTCATCAAGCAGGCATCGGTATAAAGATACGCTGTTATGACCCGGATCAATTTATCACTTGCAAGCCTTATCATGCAGGCATCGGTATAAAGATACGCTCTTATGACCCGGATCAATTTATCACTTGCAAGCCTGACCATGCAGGCATCGGTATAAAGATACGCTCTTATGACCCGGATCAATTTATCACATACAAGACTCATCAAGCAGGCATCGGTATAAAGATACGCTCTTATGACCCGGATCAATTTATCACATACAAGCCTTATCAAGCAGGCATCGGTATAAAGATAATTTTCCACAAGCATTTGAGGATTCTCTATCCATATCCCAGACACGCAAGGGGCTTTCTATCCGAGCATCACTTCTGAGCTGCCACATAATCGACAGCCATTATTCCTTCTTGTGTCAAAGTTATACAGGTGACAATACTGTGTAACTGTATACTGTAACTCTAACCACAATACTGTAAGGGGCTCTAACAACAATACTGTAAGTGACTATAACAACAATACTGTAAGTGACTATAACAACAATACTGTAAGTGACTATAACAACAATACTGTAAGTGACTATAACAACAATACTGTAAGTGACTATAACAACAATACTGTAAGTGACTATAACAACAATACTGTAAGTGACTCTAACAACAATACTGTAAGTGACTATAACAACAATACTGTAAGTGACTCTAACCACAATACTGTAAGTGACTCTAACCACAATATTGTAAGTGACTCTAACCACAATACTGTAAGTGACTCTAACCACAATACTGTAAGTGACTATAACAACAATACTGTAAGTGACTCTAACCACAATACTGTAAGTGACTCTAACCACAATACTGTAAGTGACTATAACAACAATACTGTAAGTGACTATAACCACAATACTGTAAGTGACTATAACAACAATATTGTAAGTGACTCTAACCACAATACTGTAAGTGACTCTAACCACAATACTGTAAGTGACTATAACAACAATACTGTAAGTGACTATAACAACAATACTGTAAGTGACTATAACCACAATACTGTAAGTGACTATAACAACAATATTGTAAGTGACTCTAACCACAATACTGTAAGTGACTATAACCACAATACTGTAAGTGACTATAACAACAATATTGTAAGTGACTCTAACCACAATACTGTAAGTGACTATAACAACAATACTGTAAGTGACTATAACCACAATACTGTAAGTGACTATAACAACAATATTGTAAGTGACTCTAACCACAATACTGTAAGTGACTCTAACCACAATACTGTAAGTGACTATAACAACAATACTGTAAGTGACTCTAACCACAATACTGTAAGTGACTATAACAACAATACTGTAAGTGACTATAACCACAATACTGTAAGTGACTATAACAACAATACTGTAAGTGACTATAACAACAATACTGTAAGTGACTCTAACCACAATACTGTAAGTGACTATAACAACAATACTGTAAGTGACTCTAACCACAATACTGTAAGTGACTCTAACCACAATACTGTAAGTGACTATAACAACAATATTGTAAGTGACTCTAACCACAATACTGTAAGTGACTATAACCACAATACTGTAAGTGACTCTAACAACAATACTGTAAGTGACTCTAACCACAATACTGTAAGTGACTCTAACCACAATACTGTAAGTGACTATAACAACAATATTGTAAGTGACTCTAACCACAATACTGTAAGTGACTATAACCACAATACTGTAAGTGACTATAACAACAATATTGTAAGTGACTCTAACCACAATACTGTAAGTGACTATAACAACAATACTGTAAGTGACTATAACAACAATACTGTAAGTGACTCTAACCACAATACTGTAAGTGACTATAACAACAATACTGTAAGTGACTATAACAACAATACTGTAAGTGACTATAACAACAATATTGTAAGTGACTCTAAACACAATACTATAAGTGACTCTAACCACAATACTGTAAGTGACTATAACAACAATACTGTAAGTGACTCTAACAACAATACTGTAAGTGACTCTAACAACAATAATGTAAGTGACTCTAACAACAACACTGCAAGTGACTCTAACAACAAAACTGTAAGTGACTCTAAGAAAAAATTGTAAGTGACTATAACAACAATATTGTAAGTGACTCTAACAACAATATTGTAAGTGACTCTAACAACAACACTGCAAGTGATTCTAACAACAATATTGTAAGTGACTATAACAACAATACTGTAAGTGACTATAACAACAATACTGTAAGTGACTATAACAACAATACTGTAAGTGACTATAACAACAATACTGTAAGTGACTATAACAACAATACTGTAAGTGACTATAACAACAATACTGTAAGTGACTATAACAACAATACTGTAAGTGACTCTAACAACAACACTGCAAGTGATTCTAACAACAATATTGTAAGTGACTCTAACAACAATATTGTAAGTGACTCTAACAACAATATTGTAAGTGACTCTAACAACAATATTGTAAGTGACTCTAACAACAATACTGTAAGTGACTCTAACAACAATATTGTAAGTGACTCTAACAACAACACTGCAAGTGATTCTAACAACAATATTGTAAGTGACTCTAACAACAATATTGTAAGTGACTCTAACAACAATATTGTAAGTGACTCTAACAACAATATTGTAAGTGACTCTAACAACAATATTGTAAGTGACTCTAACAACAATACTGTAAGTGACTCTAATCACAATACTGTGACTCTAACAACAATACTGTAAGTGACTTTAACAACAATACTGTAAGTAACTCTAACCACAATACTGTGACTCTAACAACAATACTGTAAGTGACTCTAACAACAACACTGCAAGTGACTCTAACAACAATACTGTAAGTGACTTTAACAACAATACTGTAAGTGACTCTAACAACAATACTGTAAGTGACTCTAACAACAATACTGTAAGTGACTTTAACAACAATACTGTAAGTTACTTTAACAACAATACTGTAAGTGACTATAACAACAATACTGTAAGTGACTATAACAACAATTCTGTAAGTGACTATAACAACAATACTGTAAGTGACTATAACAACAATTCTGTAAGTGACTATAACAACAATACTGCAAGTGACTATAACAACAATACTGTAAGTGACTCTAACAACAATATTGTAAGTGACTCTAACCACAATAATGTAAGTGACTCTAACAACAATACTATAAGTGACTCTAATCACAATACTCTAAATAACCTGATGAATAAGGTTGAGGTGACAATTTTTAATAGTTTAAATGATTCTTCATATTGTAAAATACCAGTTCCATAGCGTTTGCGTTTAAAATCATCAAAAGTGGAAGTTCATCTCCCCAGAACAAAGACGGACTTCTCAAAATTGCCACAAAACTAGATAGAATACAAAAGAAGATGTTGGCCAGCTATAAAACATGCTGTTTTACAAGGTGACGTCCAATCGCCAGAAACTGTTGCGATCATCAATAATTTACACACTTGTCAGTGAGAAATTATATTATTTTTTGCTCCAGAATCTTTGCAGTTAATACTACAGACACGAAATCTAAATTTGCGACTGGGTTTCAGATGGGGTTGAAACTGAGCACGAAGGTTCATGATTATGGTAATGTAAAGAATGTAAAATTGATAATGTAATAATATACAGTTTACCCCCACGTATCCGTGGCTCAACATTCATGGCCCCACATATTCGTGGGTTAGGTGCTGAACCTTATCACAGACTTTTATTATCATTCATTATTGGTGAGTGAACAAACATTGTTTATTTTTTTTATAAAATATCATTATTATTATTATAAAGTTTATATATTTTTTTAAATGCCTGCAGTTCATGATTAATATGTGCATAAGTTTCTACAGTGCATACATTTTGTAACCGTGCATTATTTTTAAAAAGAATTTATTATTATTTTTTTTTGCAAATGCACATTATTACTGATTACTGTACTGTAATGTATTATTATTACCTGAACTATGAGGACTGTATTTATCAGTTAAGTTTGCCTTTAAATGTGATCCATTTATGTCAATTCTAATACTTATGTTGTACGCATAGAAAACGACTTAACGATACAGTATTGCAGTATGAGTAACTATGCTATGGGGTGTTACTGTCCTTCTGTAATTATGTTCCTTTTTTATTAAGATATATGATACGACCCATGGCGTAGCATACGTCGCAGACTTGCTCATCATAGATAGTGCAAAGAGCTTGGGGGTGGGGGCTAGAGAACGGACATAAACAGCAGGACGAAGTAATGAAATAAAAGCGAGTAGACACGGAGATATGTGCACAGCAGTTGTTTTGACCTGCCCCTCCACCCTTTAATACAATACCTTGCCAACCATTAATTAAATGTGATTTGCCGACCCTAGGGAGGGTAGAGTTGTTCGCAAAAAAAATGGGGAAAACAAAGGGCAGAATTTTTTTTCTTTAAATTGTTCCCACTGGGGCTTGAACCCAGGACTCTTTACTCTTGCAAGGTGGACGTTGTAATCACTACACTACGAATCATATGTTATTCTCTGAAGGAACAAGGGAAGTGAACTCAAGAAGCATTATTGCCCCCTTTTTTTAATTTTTATTGTCATCCCACCACGCTTGCCAACTGTGATCTGTCGACCCCAGCGACCGTCATTCGTTATGCTCGTTTGGACATGGTCATTTGGACATGGTTGTTTGGACATGGTCGTTTGGACAGGATCGTTTGAACATGGTCGTTTGGACATGGTTGTTTAGGCGAAATATATATATATATATATATAGATTGTTGCAGTACAAAATTAAAATGTGTTTACATTGCCATTACTACATTAGTTAAATACATAACTGAACTCAATATTACCCCATTTTTACTGTATTAATGAGTACTTGTGTCCTTAGAAAGATTGTTTTAAGAATTTAGTACCGTATATAATCTCCTTCACAGGCGTTTTAAAACTGCATCCAATATTCGAGTTTTCTCGTCATTTGCCAAGGGGCAAAGTAAATTACTTAACCCGGCGAATAACGAGGGAACACTGTGATAGTAAATTTAGATGTAAGTTTTTGAAATTTTAAAATATTACTGTTATATAACATTAGTACTTAAAATTTAATGTAAAAGCTTTACTGAGTATTCTGAATGTTCTCGTATTTCGGCACTGGAAGACTCGGAGGTCTATGGATTTAAATTATAGGAGTCCATAATATTCATTTAAATTGTATCTCAAGTGTTGGGATAAAATAGCATAAATTAAAGATAGCGTTTTCATGTGTCTGTTGAATAATACATTTATTCCATACAGTTTTAAATGGCATTTAGTTCTAGTGCACCATTTTCTTAATTTAAACTGGTGGCCAAATTAGAAAATATGTTTTAAATTAGAGTGTTTAGCTGATCTTTGAACTTTGATACGATTCCTCCACATAACGTCGGCATCCCTCCGTCTGATGAGACGATGCATACAATTCCAAAAATCAAATACTTGACCATTCAGTCTCACCTATTTCGTCTTTCTATAATACATGAAAACATAGCATAATATTAGCGCTCTGTCTTCTTTGAAAACATGTCCTACTTATTAACATGGTCGCACCTTGAAATGTAATAATTTTAAACTATTTCTGTCCTTGATTTTGCTTGTATACATATTTCTTTATTTTACTTAACAAAGTTCTAAAATTAAGAATACGAATAAAAATGTGTCAATCGAAAAGAAAATTTTAGCTTGAGACTTGTGTTGCTCAAGGTTTATTAATTTTACTAAATAAATATTATTTAGGGCCATGGTAATAATCGAAATAGCCTAACTAAGTTATATCTTAAGCGCTGGCAGTGTAATTCTAATTATTCATTACATTGTATTCCTATTTTAATGATCAAAAGTTAGCAGGGTGCCACTTAGAAAGGCAACAAACGTACATTGTTTTAGCATACACCTATCCAACTAAAAGCGTTTCAAGCATATATTCTACAATAAGCATAATAATTTGATAGTTTACATCTTCACAACTAAATATGATATTTTCTGTACATTAACTTATAATATAGTAATGGCTAACGAAATATTAAGTGAAAATGTAAGTGCGAAAACTTAAGAGTAGAGAACTTTATAATGGCGTCAACCACAGACTTTTAATTTTATTTTTTAAACATATTTTTACTGTTTAATTATTTCGTATAACGGAATACTATTTAATGCGTGTAAATTATTTATATTAAAGTTTCATTTAAAATAATTCTTTTAATTTTGTTTAAATTTAAGCAATGGTACGAGTAACCCTCAATATTCTTTTACATTGTATCCCTAGCATAGGGATCGAGAGGAAGTGGTGTACCACTTCAGTCAGAGATTAATGGAATAATACTGACCCATAATCAACCGCGACATTTAGCTATCATGATATATATTTCTTAGTAAGCATAGATATTTAACAGTTTACATCCCCAACCACTGAAACACATTTTCAATACATTTACTTTATAAAACTAATAATTGCTTACATCAGATTAATTGTAATTTTTATTAATAAAACTTTGTCTTATACAAAGTTATTTTGTCATACATCATACGCTTTTAATTTATATTTGAATTTATTTTAGTTTTTTTTTGTGTTGATTTATCAACCTTTCAAAGGAATGTGTCTATGGTTAATTTTATATTATATAACGCGCTAAGGCGAAGTAACTCCCGATTTATAAAAAAACATGGAAAATCAGGAAGTCAAATAATACATATTTTGGTGTCGAGATTAACAGACCTTGTTTCACGCTGTAAAATATTTTATGTCGTGACGTCATTGTTGTAGCTTATGTTAATTTAATTTTTGAAAAGGGAACAAAGTAAAGGGAGCCGTGGGTTATTTTAAGGTACTTTTGTATGTTGCTATCCCACTATATGTGAGTGGGTAAATGTGTTTGCGCGAGTGTGTGTAGGGGGTGTGTGAGGTTGTGTGAGGTAATTATTTTAATGTCTGCATTTGTTTCGCCTTTAAGAAGACAAGTATTTATATTTTTACACCCTTCGCGTTTGTTATGTGTGTATGTATGTGTGTATATGTATATCAGAAAGAACCGTGGTTTATATTAAGTCATTTTATAATGTTGAAATCCTATTGTGTGTGGTTGTGATTGTGTTTGTGTGTGAGTGTTACTGTGTTGTGTGTCTTTGTTTGTCAGTGTGTGTGTATGAAGACATCGGATTAAGTATATAATTTAAAATATGCACTAGGGTAAGATTGAGACTAATTTGCGGCACAATTATTTTTATATAGAGGGTCACCTTTGTGACCTTTTGAAAGGTGATTTTCTTTGGCAGTAGCAGATGTCAATAATGTCACCTAACCCTGGGTGGCACTAACTGTAGCTCATTCATTGTTAGTGTAGATTAAGTATAACTTAGGCTGAACTTTTAGATTAAATGTTAAGTATAATACTTGCGATTAACAATAGGTAAATTATAATGGAAATCGATTTAAATGCCGTAGCAGGATCAAACTTAAATGTTAATATAAGATTGTTTATAACGAATTATTTAATCGAATCTAGAATAAGAATAGTTCGGCTATTGTAGAAAAAGTTAATACAAACAACATTACTGCAAGCTAGTATATTTTCTTTTAAAAAAAACACTCAATTTTATACTGGCTAATAACATGAAATTGCAATATTTAAACAAATGTGATGCACACTGTACTACAATTGAGGAATTTGATGCATGAAGCAAGTGTATCGTCATGAAAACAATGTCAATGATTGTTAGCTTGGAGATTTATTTACCTAAGGTACTTTAATAGTTAACGTGATTTTTGTGTAGCGCTTACTAAGAAAACTGGTCCAAAGGAACAGATGGAGTGAAAAGAAAAGATTGGGTGTTTTAAGAAGAAAATGGATTATGTATAGGAGTTATATGAAAAAGCGTAAGAGTTAGGCTAATGAGCGGAACAGTTATTTTTATTTTGAGGGACAACTTCGTGACCTTTTGAAGGGTACTTTTGATCTTTAGGGATAGGAGTTGATATTATCTTCTAACTCCGGGTGGACTTAACTTTATATCTTAGCAACTGTTATTTTACTTTTGTATAATTTAAGCTGAATCTGCAGTGTAAATTTTATGCTAAAATCCTGAGATTCAACGTGTCTCTTAAACATATGAACCATAATTCCCCCTCCCCTAGGCATCGATCTTTAGATAGATATTATCTGATACAATTTAAAAAAATCATACTTGTCCCTGAAAACGGTAATGCTTAGACTGGTAAAAACAATATATATATATATATATATATATATATATATATATATATATATATATATATATATATATATACATATATTACAAAGTAAACGTTTATGATACTATAATTATAAATTAAAACATTTTGTAAGAAACTATTATATACGTCATGATAACAATTAAAATTATGTTAGCTATGATTATTTTTTAAGTTAATTATTAAAAAATTGTTAAATTAAATGTACATTTTAAAGCTATCATTGAATATGCTTATAGTAGAATATATACTTGAAATACCTCTGCATGGTTGCATTAGTAATGACATATTTAATACTACAGTATATGCAGATGACACTGTCTTTTCTCCCACAAATGATAGGTCAATATACCAAATAATTTCAATTTTTCAAGACATTGGAAGAGGTAGTGGGTCCAAAGTTAATGTAAACAAATCTGAAATTAGGGGTATAGGTATGTGTCAAGATAGACTAGATTTCCCTTTAGGCGTAATATGGAAGGAGAGTCTTAGAATTTATGGATCTCTTATTCCAATAATCAGACACAGACAAATACTGAAATATCGAGGAATATTGAACAAACAAAAATATTGACAGGAACAAATACATAACACAAACAATTTTTGGAAGGAGCACAATAATAAACACATATTGTATCCCCAAAACAATATATACAGGAACAATAAGGGGAACCCCCACCAACAATTTTAAAAGAAATCAACTCACACATAACTAAATACATACTCCAAGGAACAATACACACTATCAAACATACAACACTAATACAATCTAAGCTAGATGGAGGAATAAACTTGCAAGACATACAAACAAAAATACAAGCATTCATAATAAAATTTATAGGACAAGCCATTAGAAAAAAAATCAGAAAATACATTCTCTCATTATTACTTAGGGATCAGAATTGGATATTTAACAGCAATAGAAAATAGCACTGAACATTACATTGGAAGAAAACAATCACAATTTCATACAGCATGCATCAAAGCAATAAAAGGCAATGAAGAAGTATTATACAAAACAACCAAAGAAATATTTACACATTTAATAAAAAGACAAGCAACACTTCTGAACAATAGAATTAAATGGACACAAGTTTATGGAATTACAAACACTGAAGACACATTTAAAAATACTCTTATTAGAGAAATACCTAATCTTGAAAAAGAAAAACATACAGACTAATTTACAATACAACACCAGTCTCATCAAGGAAATATAAGGACAGAGGTGCAAGCATAGGCTGTCCACTCTGCAGTTCAGGGGCTGATGAGACTGAACAACATTTATGTCTCACATGCAATACAATTTTACAAACTAAATCCACACTTCAACAATTCATACAAGCAGGCACAATACACAATGTAGATATAGACAAAGCAATAATACTAAACATAATATCAGACTCTATAAACTAGAAACAACATATTATAAGATTAAAAATACTTTCACAATACAGAAAACACATATGGCATCACTGACTTGTGCACTATTTAACAATAGTAATAACAACAACATAAAATTTGAACACATTTTCAGACAAACAATACAAATGAAATAATACGTTTATTTATTATTGGGTTTTTAAACAAATAAATTTTAAATGTTCCGAAACACAAAACTAGAAGAGAGAATCACCGATCTGTTGGGTACGTAGTTAATGTAAAGAAAATACGTGTCGGTAGCAATAAGTAACTGTTAGGATGGTGAATAGACAGATAAAGATCGCTGTGATAGAAATAAAACGTAATATTACATGCATCAGCAAACTAAACTGTTGCTTTGGACAGTTTTAATGACGTCATTTAAGATTATTGAGAATTAGAGACAAACAAAACACAAAAGAGCAGTCCTTTTTTCTTCTCTTTCACAGGTTATTTAAACGTTTACTATCAATTCAAGTGTATTTATATATGTTGTATGTTATCTAAATGATAATGTATCTATAATTATTATTTTACGTAATGATGCGTTACTTCTCTAAATCTCAGTATCACATCAATGCCAAAAATACGCTAATGAAAAAGTTGTTTCCTATCAAGGGAAATAATGCAGTGTTTAGAGTATATATTCTTTGTAAAAATGATTAGTAGAAAATACGTGATTAAAGTAGAGTTATTTTTATATATCAAACTTAGGAACAAAATTTGACGAATACAAATTAAGTTAAATTTCTATTATTTGTATTGTTTATATTGAAATACTGATTTTATTGACAAAATTGAGCACAACAAAATAAGTACAATAATAAATTGAAAATATCTGAAATGAAACACATATGCCGTATCTCACTACCGCTCTCCTACTTTCCTGAAAGTGGTATCCACTTTTATTCGTTTCTTTTAATTAGGAATTCGTACAAAAATAACCGTTAATAAACTAAGTGTTTTTCCACTCCTTTCTTTGGTAAATTTAGATCCCACGAGTTAACCAAACACGTACTTTAATTTGTAATTAAACAACCCCGTAAAAACAAAGTTTTTGAATATAAATCCCTTATATATGAGACATAACTTAAAGTATTGATATGTTCAATATAATACGCAACACGCGACAAACATTTACATACTGAAACCGACTGATCTCACCTTGCTGTAAAAAAACGGGTGGGGGGAGGTGTGGTCAACGATGGCTGGACTGAAATCCAGCACGTGGAGGTGAACAAAGCAGACGGGTACATTAAATTATATAGAGATAAACTATAAATGCATTAATTAAATTACGGTATATTCGATCGATCTGAAATTTTAATAAAATGCATTGTTAGGTAACACAAGTCTATGTGCAAAATTTCACCTCGATAGCATGACGGGAAGTGTATCATGTTTTACTTTTGTTTTTCCTCCCGATCGCAAACGACAGAGACCACGACAGAGAGACAAGACGTTGAAGTTAATATAAGGGATTTAATTAAACAAACCCGTAAAAACAAAGATATTGACTAAATATTTTTAGTAATGACTTTGCTTGTTAAGTCGGCTAAATGTATTTTCTTATAACAAAATAGAGGATTCACGCTAAAACAAGTGTATGGCCAGTTTGTTTATCACATTTTGTAAACTTTGTTCTTTCAAATTCATCTTAAGAGAATCGTGAATCGTGACATTGAAATTCAAGGAGGTAACATTAAAATGTTACTTTCATTCCTTTCCTACATTTATCGTAATCTATAATTAGCCATGATCTCGTTTAATATTATTTCTAAACAAAGAAACATTACTTTTGTATTTGTTATTCTGATATTTATGCTTTGAATGCCAACTTATATTTACTGTGAAATTTTAGCCATCAAAATGTTGCTTGCCTTTCCTAAAGACTTTACTTAATGAACGGTGCGATGGAGAGATTGTGTTTTTGATTGTATCACAAATATCTGATAACCAGCTGATCTTAACTCTATGAGGGAACTACCTATAGGATCACAAATATGTGATAACAGCTGATCTTAACTCTATGAGGGAACTACCTATAGGATCACAAATATGTGATAACAGCTGATCTTAACTCTATGAGGGAACTACCTATATGATCACAAATATGTGATAACAGCTGATCTTAACTCTATGAGGGAACTACCTATAGGATCACAAATATGTGATAACAGCTGATCTTAACTCTATGAGGGAAATACCTATAGGATCACAAATATGTGATAACAGCTGATCTTAACTCTATGAGGGAACAAATATGTGATAACAGCTGATCTTAGCTGTATGAGGGAACTACCAATATGATCACAAATATGTGATAACAGCTGATATTAACTCTATGAGGGAACTACCTATAGGATCACAAATATTTGATAACCAGCTGATCTTAACTCTATGAGGGAACTACCTATAGGATCACAAATATGTGATAACAGCTGATCTTAACTCTATGAGGGAACTACCTATAGGATCACAAATATGTGATAACCGCTGATCTTAAGTCTATGAGGGAACTACCTATAGGATCACACATATGTGATAGCAGCTGATCTTAACCCTATTAGGGAACTACCTATAGGATCACAAATATGTGATAGCAGCTGATCTTAACCCTATGAGGGAACTACCTAAAGGATCACACATATGTGATAACAGCTGATCTTAACTCTATGAGGGAACTACCTATAGGATCACACTTTAAAACAAAACTGATTTTTTACATCTGTTTTCTTCACTCTCAGCACATTCAGATTAAATGTTGTATATTTAATTTAATATTTAACCAAAATGTACACTTGCTCCATTATTTCCTGGTGCGTCTTAATAATTTGTTGAAGTCTCTATTCTCCTTTTTTGTTTTAAATTAAATATTACGCAAACTTTAACTCACAATAAGTCTTTAAAACTTATATTAATATTAAGTTGATGAATTCATTCAAATTTTGCATTGTATGTTCTGATTAAGGAATAGATCCCAACTTTTGCTGTGACAATATCTACATGGTTATCCATTAAATTACATGATTTTGATGACCCCCTTTCCAGTCCATGACGGACTATGGGGAAAGTGATGTAGCGTTCACAAGTGTTTAGACACCACTAACGAGCCAGAGGCCTTGCCAGTACCTGGGCTCGAGCACGCGACTCGGGATCTGCCTCGGTTCGATTGTCCAGTGCGCTACAACTTTGACCGTCGCGCCCCTGATTTGATTTAATAGCAACCAACTCTACATGTGACAATATATACATGCATTTAAATGATTCTTAAAGAATCACATACTATTAAAGTAATTAGCGATCTAGTAGGCAGACACAAGAGCAAAACAAGATTAATTAGCAGGTAGAATGTATCTTTAGAAGTGGATTTTTTTTATATATTTAAAAGAAAATACATTAAATGCCACCTTTACATGAGTTTGGTACGTACGTGTGTATAACATTGAGCCGATACTAATGAAAACAACAGAAAAAATTCAGTCTGTTACACTTAACTGCATAAACATAAATGTAACAGTAAACACAGATGTTTGCAACTGCATGTGTTGTATTTAACAAATTAATGGTAGTGAAAACAATGGCATCTTTTTGTTTTCTTTTCTTTATCTAGTTGTAGTATTTTATGAAAATATGAACAAATCAGCTGTAAACTATAACGTTATCACGTGAGTGAAATAGTAATTAGAGCAAATTTCGAAATAGCCAAATACAATAATACCTTGTGCAAATTTGATTGTATTTTAGTAAATTTTAATCAAAATTTGTACGTGTGAACAAACTTTACTGATTATGTGAGAACTTTGCGAAGAAGAAAGACCTAGAAGTTGACTAAAATGCGCTTCAAGTTTTTGCACTTATTCCTTTAAAAGTGTATAAATATTTCAAGATTTTTTTTTCATTTTGTTTGTTCTCCAGCTAACAATGAAAAAAAAATGAATATCAACTATTGAAAACTTGTATAATTATGGATGATTGATGAGAATTGCGTATTAAATTTACTGCATGGTGTTACTGTCTATTAATTCAGATTACATGATCAATTTAAAGATGTTTGTTTTAAATACAAAAATTACATCACTTTTACACTTCAACTCCCTTCAGCAAACACTTGGCCAGCATCAAAGTCAGGACATCGTTTCTTTGCCCTCACTGAGAGCACAATTACACATGTATAACACGTACATTTCACCACTGTTAACATGAAACATCCAGTTTTACCCGACCGTAATGCATCACTTCTTTTTTATGATTATTACACCATGGAATATTTACTGACATTCAGACTAACTTAATGTAAAGATACGAAGTTAAAAAGAGACCAAAGAAAAAACAATATGATACTAAACCTCTTGTTGTAGGTGCTGTAGTTCCCCAGTGACAATAAAAACGTCCCCTAGACCTTTAGTTAGAATACATAGAAGTTTAATGCACTTGAATAGTTTTTGAAAAGACTTATAAAAAAGTATTACATTTATAATCTCAAGGAAGACTTTGATTTGTTTACGAGACAACGATCAGTTTAAAATATTTCGCGTTAATGCATTAATAGTTTAATAATTGATTGATTTATTCGTATGGTATCTTTCTTAATGGGGTTTAGCATATATTAAATAAAATTTAAAAAATAAATGTCTAGGTTTTCTGTCCCTGATTTGGATAAAAATTTGAAAGCACTGATGTACATTCTGTTATTTAGCTTGTTATATTTCATTTTGCCTTGGATCACCGCGCTTCACCGAATGTTTTAATTTTTATATAAAAACTGGCTAGTAGGGAATACACAGATAACTAAGATACTAAGTATATTAAATACATCAATACTGTACAAACTAGTACTAAGTATATTAAATACATCAATACTCGAAAAACTAGTACTAAGTATATTAAATACATCAATACTCTACAAACTAGTACTAAGTATATTAAATACATCTATACTCTACAAACTAGTATTAAGTATATTAAATACATCAATACTCTACAAACTAGTACTAAGTATATTAAATACATCAATACTCTACAAACCAGCGACTTGACTCCCACCAATTTGTTATTATGATATCCAAGGAAAACGTAACAATTATTACTTTTGGTCATGTTTTAAATTATTTTAAAAAAATGTATTTCTCTTCATATAATTTATGGTGACGTCAATGCCCCAATAATAATTATGTCATATGGTTCAATGTGTCAAGGGACATAATTGTCTTAAATAGTCTGATATTTTCATTTATCTAGAACTTGTAAGATTTCTTAGTTTTATTGTAAATTCATTGTTGTAATAAGATTGGTTAAAATATAAGTAAAAAATGAAGCACTAATATGCCCAATTTTAATATGTTGAATTTAAATGTTTTAGTAATTATAGGAGCAGTAAACGTTTTCTTTCAAATATTTATAAAAATTTAATTCTCGTGGGAAACGATTTGCACTGATCAGCATATACACTGAAACGTCATATTCTGAAAGTGGCATTACACTTTATTTGTTCCTCTTACTAACATTATATTGACTACAACAGGGTCGGCGAACTTTTTTGCCCATTATCCCAAAATATAATATTTTATTTTGATATTACCCCCGAAGGCGCAAGTCCTGTCTACACGACTCTGGGTTTGGGAGGGGGGGGAGCGTTGTAACAGCCTCGCCCGAAAATGAATATAGCGAGTCTTAAAAACCTGAAGAGTGTCTGAAGTGTAACTGAAAATGATTATGCCTAGATATATTTAACTCAAAACCACACGGAGGAATCATATTTCAAGGGGAATTTATTTGATACAATTATGACGTTTACAGTCGAATATAATGGTTATTAGGATTATAGGCTGAACGGCAATGGTCATTGGACATGATGCGATATAGTCGGATAAACACAAATTTACTTAAACAAGTACATTGAAATAGTCCTTTTGATGTCAGGATAAGTTGAATACTGTCTTCAGGTTCCAATTGATTTCGCATATTTTGTTTTTATGTTCACTATTGTAGAAAATAACTGTTGACAAAGTTACGTGGTTGCAAAAGGCAACAACGTTTTGACGGCTTCCTCAAGTTCAATGCTTAAAGCCTTTGCGGCATTTGACATCCAAAAATGTGGTAGAGCTGCTTTGTTTGCAAATTCAATACTTGCCTCATTATTTTTTTGAAGTTCAAGTAGTGCCTCTGCCATCCCTTGAGGCTCATTTGGTACACCCGAAATGTCAGATCGAAACGAATCTACAATACAGCTGACATTATGCTTGGTAAGATGTCTGATAACCATATCATTAATGGCATCAAAAGTTATTTTTACACAATATTCCAGTACAAGTCCAACTTTGAAAATCCTTCAATCAAAATACTCCAATCTTTTCTCTGGCTGAGATTATAATGATATTTTCCCCTGCTATTCTTTGTTCGACACTTTCACATGCCCAAAAATATCAGCTAAGTATGTGAGATGTGCACCGCAATAACAGTCCGAACGGATCTGTAATACATATATTTAGCGTATGTTATATGTCCCCAATTAGTCTCCGTTACCCCCAACAATTCACGTTTTACCCCAAATGGGGTACTTTACCCCTGTTCGCAGACCCCTTGTCTACAACATGCAATATTTGGAACATAACAGCAATTTATATATTCTCGTTTCCGATAAAGTAGTTTGATACATTTGATCATAGGTCTATATTTTTATATTTCCGAATGAAACGTTTTAATAACTTTGCATTAGATAATTTTGCCTTCCTCCGATTAAAGCTAGATTTTTCAGTGCAATTGATCTGCTTTATACCAAATATGAAATATTAGTATAACATTGCTGCAGACATTTTATTTTGTGATTTTCTGTCTTACAAATTGCTAAGAGTTAAAAATTAAAAATTTTTTGACTCAGAAATATTTTTGACATGACCTAACTCAGTTCGTTGCTTCCCTAACTATTAAGGTAGCATTCACAATTGATGTAATTAATTTAAATTGTATAAACAAAGCATACATAGATAAAAGACATAGCCTAAGAACCGCCGTAGCAAGTAATAACATTCGGAAAAAGACATACGTCGACTTAACACTCTGTAAATAAAGAAATAAAGTCAATTTAAAAAGATTGAGATTTGTTTACTTTATATCTTTAATTTAAAATGAGTAAAAAGTTATTAAATAAATCAATAAATATGTTTGTAAGATGTTAATGTTACAATAAAATTGTATAGACAGTGCTGCCAGAACTGTGTTAGAGCATATCATAGATATTTTACTGGCGAAATTGTCAATTAAACAATAAATAATTCCAGTGGTAAAACATTGCCTGAAGTGACGACACGAGTTCGATATCTTCTACCTTAACTTTCTATGAACTATATCTCAGTTTTTATAATCTGATTCAATGTCATTATAACTGTATCTCAGTTTTTATAATCTGATTCAATGTCATTATAAATGTATCTCAGTTTTTATAATCTGATTCAATATCATTATAACTGTATCTCAGTTTTTATAATCTGATTCAATGTCATTATAACTGTATCTCAGTTTTTATAATCTGATTCAATGACATTATAACTGTATCTCAGTTTTTATAATCTGATTCAATGTCATTATAACTGTATCTCAGTTTTTTTATGTGATTCAATGTCATTATAACTGTATCTCAGTTTTTATAATCTGATTTACTTTATCACATCCAGGTACGGTGGCTGTCACTCTCAATTTTCTCAAGAGAATGTTGGCTCTGAAAGCAAAACTTCAAACATTTCTGGCTGGTCAAAAGCATGCTATGCCAGATAAGTTTACGAACTATTGTTTGTTTGCACATCTCGCATAATTAGCTGATATTTTTGAGCATGTAAATGCCTTGAACAACGAATTGCAGGAGGAAAATATCAATACAATTACAACAAGAGAAAGGATTGCAGACTTTGGATTATATGCTTTCATATTTGGAACAGAAACCAGAAGAAAACAAGTTAGCGTCCTTATCAAGGTTGGCCTTATACTTGGAAGATTACGTAGGTATGACTTTTGAAGACATCAGACATCTTACCTATCTCAAAGATTTGTTCACAGTATACCTTCCAGTTATTGATTTGCATAATGTCAGTTTGATTGTAGATCCCTTTCGATGTGACATTGTGGATGTACCAGATGAGTCTCAAGGGTTTGAAGGGGCACATCTTGAATTTAATCCAATAATGATGCACATATTGAATTTGGAAAAAAACAGATATGACACATTTTTTATGTCAAATGCTGCAAAGGATTTCAACATCGCATTATGTCCGATTTATCAATATATCTAAAATTGCCAGGGCCGTCAGGCCTATAATTGTTATAACTATTATATTCAAATGTAAACTTTTACAATTGTAGCAGATACATTTGTGTCGTTTTGACTTAAAATATATACGCATAATCCTTTTCAGATTCATTTTTAGACTCTTGTCAGGCCTCTAAAACTCAGAAGATTATTTCTTCTGGGGCTTAGCCCACAGACCCCCCCCCCAATCCAAACCCCAGAGTCGTGTGGGCAGGAGCTCGCGCCATCGGAGGTAACGTCACAATAAAAATGTATTGTTGGGGTACGGGCAAACTATTCGCCGACCCTGGGAGTAAATTAATCCGTTAATAAGTTAAAAAGCAAAATAGTTTGAACAATAAATAGTGTATACTTTCCAAAAGCAACTATGTAAGCAATTGCCGATGTAAATTCTGTTTTCATAAGTGTGTATATTTAACTTGGCTTGGGCTCATGGAGCTTTTAATGTTACATAAATTATGTCTAGGTAAATATAACATAAATGTTAACTTAACAAAACAAATAATTATAATTATATGACTAGCATGTGTGACCTACGTTTAATTTGTAGATAATAAGTAGGCTAGTCATTGTGGCAAGTATATATGGAAAAGTTGTTATCTGTCGGCTAGTCATTGCGGCAAGTATATATGGAAAAGTTGTTATCCGTCGCTAGTCATTGCAGCAAGTATATATGGAAAAGTTGTTATCTGTCAGCTAGTCATTGCGGCAAGTATATATGGAAAAGTTGTTATCTGTCAGCTAGTCATTGCGGCAAGTATATATGGAAAAGTTGTTATCTGTCGGCTAGTCATTGCGGCAAGTATATATGGAAAAGTTGTTATCTGTCGGCTAGTCATTGCGGCAAGTATATATGGAAAAGTTGTTATCTGTCAGCTAGTCATTGCGGCAAGTATATATGGAAAAGTTGTTATCTGTCGGCTAGTCATTGCGGCAAGTATATATGGAAAAGTTGTTCTTTGTCAGCTAGTCATTGCGGCAAGTACATATGGAAAAGTTGTTATCTGTCGGCTAGTCATTGCGGCAAGTATATATGCAAAATTTGTTATCTGACTTACGTTATAAAAATCTGGAAAGCAGGAAATTTTCGGTTGAGTATTAAAAGAGAATTACATGGCTTCATGGAACAGAACGAGAATCACAGTAAACCGAATGTTTTAGTTCTTATAATAGAATAGTGGTAATCATTTTCGACTATGTCCTGGATGCCCAGGCAGCCGCTTCAGAGGCGCCCGTCCTAGGGAAAAAGGGGGGGGGGCTCTCAGCTGTTAGGTCCCTTTGGGGAAGAGTCCGTGATAGCTGAGGGGGTTTTCCGGGGAGACCCATTAAGAGCGCTAGGCTCGGGGCTACTGACTTTCTTCCACATGTACGTTCATAAGTTCTTATAATAGAACAAGAAACACGATATGCAAGATAGAAACTGACGAGAGAGTGAATAGACTGATAGAAGATCACTAAGATAGGAAGTACAGCATCACATTAAATACATCAATAATCTACAAACCGGTGGTGTAGAGCAGAACTAATGACGTCATTAACATAATTAAATTATTGCAATAACATTTTATAAACAAAGAGCGGCCATTTTTTGTTTAAATTCATACTTTAAAATGTGACTAAATTTCCACTCCAAATATTTACATAGTTAAATATTATGTACGTTATGCAAAGGATAACGTGTAAATAATTAATTTAGGAAATTTTTTGTCACTTCTGTAGATATTGTTTATCGACAAGTCAAAGCAACAATAAATACATTTAAAAATTCATTTCATCAAGGGATATAATACATTATTTTTGTGTATATATCTTTTATTATCTTAAAATTTAAAATATAATACTTTTTATTGTAGTTTCATTGTTAAAAATATTTGTTGTAAATATGTTATGAAAAGAAAATCATTTGTATGAATATGATTAAATTATAAGTATTTAAAAATCTTCCTATTTTGAATAGCTGCAAACTACGTATTTTAAATATTAAAACCAAGTATCTATCAAGTGTAGTTTGTACTTCGCACGGTTTCTTTTTTATAGCATGTAATCCGATGTATAAGGTAGCTTCCACTTTATTCGTTCCTAGACATAGGAAAACATTAAAAAATACATTAATAATCTGTAGCCATTATCTCATTTAAGTTACAAATTCTAAGGAACAAGTATGCAAAGGAGTGTAGTTTATTATTTGATGATGCAGTATAATTACATAACCATTGCCTTCTAACAATATATGAGTAAATGAACACATGGTCCCCTATGCAAAGGAATGCAAGCGCTTCACTCGTAATATAAAATAAAAACAACCCGTAAAAAACATAGTTGTTGACTATAAATCCCTTATATATAATACATAAGTAAAAGTATTGATTATGTTCCATATAATACGCACCGCGCGACACACCCATGTGACGTTGAGGGCTGGAGTGAACCTCCATTGACACGTGGAGGTCAACTATAGCAGACGGCTACATATTCTACATAGACATACATTGAGATAAACTAAACATTCATTAAATTAATGACGCACATTCGATCGATCTGAAATTTTGATACAATGCCTTGTTAGGTGACACAAGTCTATGTGCAAAATTTCAGCTCGATAGGATCATAGGAATGGGATCATTTTTTACTTTTGTTTTTTCCGACGACTGGACCACGACAGAGAGACAGAACGACAAGACGGTTAAGTTAATATGAGGGCTTTAAAAAAGATTTGTTTGGTTATATAAACTTAGTACGAGTTATTTTGAATGCTTTGAATGTTTAATATTTCACTTAAAGCTTACTTTAATTTCAATATCTATAGTAGATAAACTCTATCAAATCTAATTTAAAATATATGGTTCTATGTTTTCAGCTCATTAAACAAATATGTGAAAGATAGTTTCACGCATGTATCTGAGCAGGAAACTTTGTCAACATGCAATCTAAACAAATATTTTTGCATGCCATAAATATTTATATTATTAGAAGCAAACATAGAAAACTTCCAGCTGATCAACTCAGAGATAAAAGAGTACCATGTTTTAGGCAATTTTAATGTAATTTGTATGACTAATATCTATATAATTTATATCATAAACAGTTTCAGACATTAATTTGTAATTTAGTTATTTATGGTGCAGTCCTCAAGATAAATTACAGGTAAAAATTTAATTCAACTTACATTCTGGCAAGAATGACACAAACTAATAGATAATTATGGTATCCTGTGTTAGTGTCATTTTAATTAGGCTTGTATCAGTATCTATCTATGACATCCATCAGTCCACAAACGGTCGATTGAGTTTTCTACTGCTCCTTTCCAGTCACAAAAGAGAACACAAATGAGGGCACTATGACCTTGACGATGCTTTTAATAAGGTCATCTTTTGTCCAGACAGCTGGCCCTGTCCCTTTGTTCACATAAGTTCGCAACAAGTCAATTTAAATAATCTTAACATTTCGAAACATCCAAAATTATACAAAAACTAGAGTATCATCCATCAAAAATTACTGAAGTTTGTTTAAAATAAATACACATCCTATTAAAAAAAAATGTAATACAGAACTTTAATTTATTTTATTTATTTTTATTTGATTATTTTTTTATAATATTGAACAATTTAATGCGGAACGTTCGAAAAGTGTTATTTTTGGTGCAGTAATATTTCTAAAATTAGTAGCACTATAAAACAAAATCGATTGCAGCACCACATAACAGCATTACATCCACGCAGCGCCACCTAACAGCGTTACATCCATACAGACAACGGGAATTATTTTATTGTTTATTATTTTTTTAAAGAACATTTTATAGATTATTTATATTTTTGTCACGAGTCTGCAGGGCCCCGCTCATCGTTTGCTCCCGTGGGTCCCACACGCTCTAGGGCCGGCCCACTGACTCTGCCTGCAAAATTTCAGCTAGATATGATGACGGGAAAAGGGTTAAAAATCGATCCAAAATTTTTTCAATGGACAAGTAGACGCTACGAGTTAAAATGATGGGTGTAGTAAGATTTCACGGGTGTAATAAGATTTTAAGGGTGTAATAAGATTATAAAGGAGTAATAAGATTTTAAGGGTGTAATAAGATTTTAAGGGTGTAATAAGATTTTAAGAGTGTAATAAGATTTTAAGGGTGTAATAAGATTTAAGAGTGTAATAAAATTTTAAAGGTGTAATAAGATTTAAGAGTGTAATAAAATTTTAAGGGTGTAATAAGATTTAAGAGTGTAATATGATTTTAAGGGTGTCATAAGATTTTTAGGGTGTAATAAGATTTTAAGGGTGTAATAAGATTTTAAGGGTGTAATAAGATTTTAAGGGTGTAGTAAGATTTAAGGGTGCAATAAGATTTTAAGGGTGCATTAAGATTTTAAGGGTGCAATAAGATTTTAAGGGTGCAATAAGATTTTAAGGGTGCAATAAGATTTTAAGGGTGCAATAAGATTTAAGGGTGCAATAAGATTTTAAGGGTGCAATAAGATTTTAAGGGTGCAATAAGATTTTAAGGGTGCAATAAGATTTTAAGGGTGCAATAAGATTTTAAGGGTGCAATAAGATTTTAAGGGTGCAATAAGATTTTAAGGGTGCAATAAGATTTTAAGGGTGCAATAAGATTTTAAGGGTGCAATAAGATTTTAAGGGTGCAATAAGATTTTAAGGGTGCAATACGATTTTAAGGGTGCAATAAGATTTTAAGGGTGCAATAAGATTTTAAGGGTGCAATAAGATTTTAAGGGTGCAATAAGATTTTAAGGGTGTAATAAGATTTTAAGGGTGTAATTAGATTTTAAGGGTGTAATAAGATTTTAAGGGTGTAATAAGATGTTAAGGGTGTAATAAGATTTTAAGGGTGTAATAAGATTTAAGGGCGTAATAAGATTTTAATGGTGTAATAAGATTTTAAGGGTGTAATAAGATTTTAAACTCTTAAAGATCAATTGGGCATTATTAAAACAATTTTTCTATTTATTTTAAAAAAAATAAAAAAAAGTAAGTCCCATGACCGATGCTCGTAGAGGATACGTAATGTTTCCATTAGAGCTTACTCGGGGCTTGATTTATAGATGATCTGTTTGCAAGTGATGCAGCATTCAGTGGCCACGGCTATGAGGGTTCCACGCTTTAGCCAGCCGCCTAACTAGTGTTAGGTACCCATTCGGAGCTGGGTGACTCAAAGACGTCCTAGACCCCGGGAACCAATCCTTGCCTTCACATGGATTCGATCGGTACGCCAGTCGAGCGCGCTGCCACTCGACCACCGCGCCCCCCGCGCTTTTCAATTGATGCTTGAACGAATTCGTTTCGCTAATCAAGCTTCGATATCATTTATCTTCCCATCATCTATTTATGAAGAAGAGTGAGACTGTGTTTAATGCTCAGCGTTCATTTCAATTCTATTTTTAAACATATCCACCACTCTGGGTTGCACATATCTACAGCACTCTTACTTAATTGTTCTAAGATCCTCTACAGCACTATTACTTAATTGTTCTAAGATCCTCTATAGCACTCTTACTTTATTGCTCTAAGATCCTCTACATCACTCTTACTTTATTGTTATAAGATCCTCTACAGCACTCTTACTTTATTGTTCTAAGATCCTCTACAGCACGCTTACTTTATTGTACTAAGATCCTCTACAGCACTCTTACTTTATTGTTCCAAGATCCTCTACAGCACTCTTACTTTATTGTTTTAAGATCATCTGCAGCACTCTTACTTTATTGTCTAAGTTCCTCTACAGCACTTTCACTTTATTGTTCTAAGATCCTCTTCATCACTCTTACTTTATTGTTCTAAGATCCTCTACAGCACTCTTACTTTATTGTTCTAAGATCCTCTACAGCACTCTTACTTTATTGTTCTAAGATCCTCTTCAGCACTCTTACTTTATTGTTCTAAGATCCTCTTCAGCACTCTTACTTTATTGTTCTAAGATCCTCTACAGCACTCTTACTGTATTGTTCTATGATCCTTTACAGCACTCTTACTTTATTGCTCTAAGATCCTCTACAACACTCTTACTTACTTGTTCTAAGATCCTCTACAGCACTCTTACTTTATTGTTCTATGATCCTTTACAGCACTCTTACTTTATTGCTCTAAGATCCTCTACAACACTCTTACTTACTTGTTCTAAGATCCTCTACAACACTCTTACTTTATTGTTCTAACATCCTCTACAGCACTCTTACTTTATTGTTCTAATATCCTCTGCAGCACTCTTACTTTATCGTCTAAGTTCCTCTACAGCACTCTTACTTTATTGTTCTAAGATAATCTACAGCACTCTTACTTTGTTGTTCTAAGATCCTCTTCAGCACTCTTACTTTATTGTTCTAAGATCCTCTACAGCACTATTACTTTATTGTACTAAGATCCTCTACAGCACTCTTACTTTATTGTTCTAAGATCCTCTACAGCACTCTTACTTTATTGCTCTAAGATCCTCTACAACACTCTTACTTACTTGTTCTAAGATCCTCTACAACACTCTTACTTTATTGTTCTAAGAACCTCTACAGCACTATTACTTTATTGTTCTATGATCCTCTACAGCACTCTTACTTTATTGCTCTAAGATCCTCTACAACACTCTTACTTACTTGTTCTAAGATCCTCTACAACACCCTTACTTTATTGCTCTAAGATCCTCTACAACACTCTTACTTTATTGTTCTATGATCCTCTACAGCGGTTGTCCCAAATCCACTGGCCGCGGTCCGGTACCTTGCCGTAGACCAAATGGTATCAGGCCGTGAAAGGAACATTACATTTTTACATTTTATTTTCAGTTGTTTATTTCTCTCCGGATTGTGGCGTCTTTCAATGGGCAGGATGCAAAAACGTGTGCCCCGTTTTGCGGCTCTTAGTTAAAGTCAAAAGAACATCAATTACACGTCACCGCAGATCGCAAGAAACCACCTACAAATACAATAAATGTTTGAGCTCCTTTCTTATGCACGCCTTTTATGGGTCCCCCGTTTTGGCAAGCTATTATACTTCTCTTTTCCTCTGTATATTTTTTTTTCATATTTGTTTAAAATTTTAATTATTTTTTTTATAATATTTTTTTTGCGTGGGTGGGGGGATTTAATTGAAACCTCATCAATGACAGGAAATGTCTTCTGTCGACGCTAGGGTTAATTAATCATTGAGTTTAACTTGTATCTTTAGCAAAGCTTTTGACTTAACATTAAGTAAGTGTAATTTATTGAATTAATGTTTATGCTTTAAATTATAAAAAATCATAAGTGTTGCACAAGTTATACTATTTCATGCACTCGTTTTCAATCAAAATTTAATTAAATATTTATCCCCTATATCTGAAAGGGTTATACTATCACTTACGTTATCATACAGAATGGGACTGCGATAAAGCTTTTAAATAAAATACAAAATACACAAACAAATTGTTGAATTAAAACAATAAATTTGAGCTTTATTTTAAACTAAAACGACAATAGACGTTTCGGCTAATGCCTTCATCAGTACAATAACATAAAATAGGTACTTACATATATTTTGATCAGAACCAGATGTGATCGATCCAAATTTATTTTAACTTTTCATCCCCATAATTTTATAGCCCGCCAGGTAATTAACAAAAACCGACCAATCCTCATGGCTGACCCTCTAACTCAGCAAGTCTTCAAAAAAACCTCCTCTTTTTGCTTTCCTGAGAGATAGAAGCCTGAGAGATATACTTGTAAGAAGTCACCTTCCCACAATGAAAGCACATATTGGAACAAAAGGTTGCAACCGTAACCGTTGCAATACTTGTCCATATGTGATTGAAATTAACTAGGTTTCTTTCCCTCTTGAAAACTTCATAATAAAAGATGGACTCACTTGCACTAGTCGCAACGTGATTTATGCAATTCTTTGCAAGAGGTGTAATAAAATTTACGTGGGTGAGACAGGTCGTCGTCTTGGAGATCGGTTTCGAGAACACCTGTATAATATTAATAAACAGGCTCAATGTCCTGTATCTAAACATTTTAACAGTGTTGACCATGACGGTATTTCAGATGTTGCAGTTACTGGTATTTTATATACAAACAATACCCATGATAGGATCCACATGGAAAATAAACTTATAAAACGATTTGGTACGTTGGCTCCATATGGAATTAACCAAATTCACAATTTTACCTAACTGCAGAATCTTTTTCCCGTTGTGGTTTTAACTGTAACTTTAGATACTTCCTAATTTTTCCTACATCATGTGTCCTTGTTTGTTTTTGTTTTTCCTTTCATTTTATTTTACATGAATATTTTAAATTATTTTATGATATAATGTGTTTTAAGAATTTAAATATATGCAAGTACCTATTTTATGTTATTGTACTGATGAAGGCATTAGCCGAAACGTCTATTGTCGTTTTAGTTTAAAATAAAGCTCAAATTTATTGTTAAATTGCACAATTTGTTTGTGTATTTTGTATTTCACTTACGTTAACATGGTTAAAAAAAACATTTTTTTTATAAATACAATAAATGGTCTCTCAGAAACAGCTATTTCTATGTGATCATACTGATACAGTTAACACGTAATCTTTTATAAAGATGTAATATGATATAGCATTAATTTAATATTTGTTAAAAGAAAAATGTTTAATGGTGATTTGACACTGTTCAAATTTATGTCACGGTACCTTGTGTGTGTTTCTCTTTTCTCTGGTCAATATTTTCTCATTATTAATAACTCTAAGATGGAGCTGATGTAATTGATGTGACCAAGGTCATAACTCTTAGATGGAGCTGATGTCATTGATGTGACCAAGGTCATAACTCTTAGATGGAGCTTATGTCATTGATGTGGCCGAGGTCATAACTCTTAGATGGAGCTGATGTCATTGATGTGGCCAAGGTCATAACTTTTAGATGGAGCTGATGTCATTGATGTGGCCAAGGTCATAACTCTTAGATGGAGCTGATGTCATTGATGTGGCCGAGGTCATAACTCTTAGATGGAGCTGATGTCATTGATGTGACCAAGTTCATAACTCTTAGATGGAGCTGATGTCATTGATGTGACCTAGGTCATAACTCTTAGATGGAGATGATGTCATTGATGTGGTCAAGGTCATAACTCTTATATGGAGCTGACGTCATTGATGTGGCCGAGGTCATAACTCTTAGATGGAGCTGATGTCATTGATGTGGCCGAGGTCATAACTCTTAGATGGAGCTGATGTCATTGATGTGGCCGAGGTCATAACTCTTAGATGGAGCTGATGTCATTGATGTGACCAAGTTCATAACTCTTAGATGGAGCTGATGTCATTGATGTGACCTAGGTCATAACTCTTAGATGGAGATGATGTCATTGATGTGGTCAAGGTCATAACTCTTATATGGAGCTGACGTCATTGATGTGGCCGAGGTCATAACTCTTAGATGGAGCTGATGTCATTGATGTGGCCGAGGTCATAACTCTTAGATGGAGCTGATGTCATTGATGTGGTTGAGTTCATAACTCTTAGATGGAGCTGATGTCAATGATGTTGCCAAGGTCATATCTCTAAGATGGAGCTGATGTCATTGATGTGACCAATGTCATAACTCTTAGATGGAGCTTATGTCATTGATGTGGCCGAGGTCATAACTCTTAGATGGAGCTGATGTCACTGATGTGGTTGAGTTCATAACTCTTAGATGGAGCTGATGTCAATGATGTTGCCAAGGTCATATCTCTAAGATGGAGCTGATGTCATTGATGTGACCAATGTCATAACTCTTAGATGGAGCTGACGTCATTGATGTGGCCAAGGTCATAACTCTTAGATGGAGCTGATGTCACTGATGTGGTTGAGTTCATAACTCTTAGATGGAGCTGATGTCATTGATGTGGGCAAGGTCATAACTCTTAGATGGAGCTGATGTCACTGATGTGGTTGAGTTCATAACTCTTAGATGGAGCTGATGTCATTGATGTGGTTGAGTTCATAATTCTTAGATGGAGCTGATGTCATTGATGTGGGCAAGGTCATAACTCTTAGATGGAGCTGATGTCAATGATGTTGGACGTGTTTTTTTAAGCTTGCACATGGTAGACCACCGCTACAAGCTTAAACAATGAAATCATTGGACTCTCCTACCTGGAACATGCAACACATATGTTGTGATGTTTAAAGATATCCACGTTCACTAATATAAAGTTGTGGATCTATTTAACAAGTCTTATATTACAATATAAAGTTGTGAATCTATTTAACAAGTCTTATATTATAATATAAAGTTGTGGATCTATTTAACAAGTCTTATATTATAATATAAAGTTGTAGATCTATTTAACAAGTCTTATATTATAATATAAAGTTGTGGATCTATTTAACAAGTCTTATATTAGGTTCATGATTTTGACGTTGTTAAGACGGTCGTTGTGCTCCACCGTCGCCCCTTCCTTAATGATGAGATACCGTCGGTTTGTTATTTCAAGATTATACAGAGTCTCCACGTGCTCCCAGTTTAATTGAAAGTTAGAGTTGAGAACCTTCATTAGTAATTTAATTGGTACATTGAAGACCTGGGGGGCATGAACAAAAGACGATAATAGTCACTGGTTAATTGTAAGTCCAGGGCTTGACTTTTATAGTGTAGTGGCAATTTTTTTTAAAATAAAGAATAATTTGATTATATAAATTTAGTACGAGTTAATTTTGAATGCTGTGAGACTTAAATATTTCACGTAAAGCTTACTTTAAGTTCAATATCTATAGTTGATAAATTATATATAATCTTATTTAAAATATATGGCTCTATGTTTTCAGCTTATTATCGAACCCGTCTTCTGTGAACTCAGCCTCGACACAAAATCTCAGTATAAGGGTGAAAATTTAACATTTGAAAAAATGACACAAATGCTTAGAAAATTATGATATCAAACATTAGTATTATTTTAATTAGGCTTATTATATATCTATCTATGACGTCCTTCCGTCCTAAATGGATGGTGTTATTTCTAATGTTCATTTTCCCTCGCAAAAGAGAACACAAACGAAGGCGCTATGGCCTTGACGATGCTTTTATTAAGTTAAGCTGTTGCCCAGGCAGCAGACACTCTATCTCCACCCAGATGATGATTCGAGGAGAACAGCTAAGGGGATACAACAAATAGCCATCTGCCTCGAAGGAGTCGCTTGACAGAAGAGCGCATTCGCTATGAGACTTCCTATTTGACTTCATAGCCTGATTTTCTGTTAGGGTTTACTCCCTTAATCTTTTCATAAACACGTGTGCCTGCCAGACAGCAGAGGTTTGAGACCAGAGTTTACCTCTCCTAGATGAGCTACCAATCGAGGTTTACGAGCCCCATCTGACAGAAGAAGCTGGTTTTAAAGAGCCAACCGCCCGACTTCACCCCTTCTCCTATCAGTTCAAAGAAAATCCCCCAGACTTTGGTTAACAGAGGATATTTTGAAATGCCAGCCATCAGGATACTTTGGGAGGTGTTAGTGATTAATTAACAGCCCCATACCCGACATTACTAACATTGGAATACATTAATGTTTGAAACCACATGCTAGGACCAATTATCTATGTCGTCAGTCAATTTAATGATGACAGACCAAATAAATTCATAGAGGATTTGACTTGTGGGATCTTTTAGCACACGTACAAGGCTCAGTTGGATGAAAGTTCAGATGTACATGACTCAGTACAAGTACAAGGCTCAGTTGGATAAAAGTACCGATGTACAGGACTCGGCACAAGTACAAGGCTCAGTTAGATGAAAGTACCGATGTACAGGACCCAGCACAAGTACAAAGCTCAGTTGGATTAAAGTACCAATGTACAGGACTCAGCACAAGTACAAGGCTCAGTTGGATGAAAGTACTGATGTACATGACTCAGCACAAGTAAAAGGCTCAGTTGGATGAAAGTACTGATGTACATGACTCGCCACAAGTACAAGGCTCAGTTGGATGAAAGTACCGATGTACAGGACTCAGCACAAGTACAAGGATCAGTTTGATGAAAGTACCGATGTACAGGACTCAGCACAAGTACAAGGATCAGTTGGATGAAAGTACCGATGTACAGGACTCAGCACAAGTACAAGGATCAGTTGGATGAAAGTACCGATGTACAGGACTCAGCACAAGTACAAGGCTCAGTTGGATGAAAGTACCGATGTACAGGACTCAGCACAACTACAAGGATCAGTTGGATGACAGTACCGATGTACAGGACTCAGCACAAGTACAAGGATCAGTTTGATGAAAGTACCGATGTACAGGACTCAGCACAAGTACAAGGATCAGTTGGATGAAAGTACCGATGTACAGGACTCAGCACAAGTACAAGGATCAGTTGGATGAAAGTACCGATGTACAGGACTCAGCACAAGTACAAGGCTCAGTTGGATGAAAGTACCGATGTACAGGACTCAGCACAAGTACAAGGATCAGTTGGATGAAAGTACCGATGTACAGGACTCAGCACAAGTACAAGGATCAGTTGAATGAAAGTACCGATGTACAGGACTCGGCACAAGTACAAGGATCAGTTGGATGAAAGTACCGATGTACAGGACTCAGCACAAGTACAAGGCTCAGTTGGATGAAAGTACCGATGTACAGGACTCGACACAAGTACAAGGATCAGTTTGATGAAAGTACCGATGTACAGGACTCGACACAAGTACAAGGCTAAGTTGGATGAAAGTACCGATATACAGGACTCATCACAAGTACAAGGCTCAGTTTGATGAAAGTACCGATGTACAGGACTCGACACAAGTACAAGGATCAGTTTGATGAAAGTACCGATGTACAGGACTCGACACAAGTACAAGGATCAGTTTGATGAAAGTACCGATGTACAGGACTCGACACAAGTACAAGGATCAGTTTGATGAAAGTACCGATGTACAGGACTTAACACAAGTACAAGGCTAAGTTGGATGAAAGTACCGATGTACAGGACTCGACACAAGTACAAGGCTAATTTGGATGAAAGTACCGATATACAGGATTCATCACAAGTACAAGGCTCAGTTTGATGAAAGTACCGATGTACAGGACTCGACACAAGTACAAGGATCAGTTTGATGAAAGTACCGATGTACAGGACTCGACACAAGTACAAGGATCAGTTTGATGAAAGTACCGATGTACAGGACTCGACACAAGTACAAGGCTAAGTTGGATGAAAGTACCGATGTACAGGACTCGACACAAGTACAAGGCTAAGTTGGATGAAAGTACCGATATACAGGACTCATCACAAGTACAAGGCTCAGTTTGATGAAAGTACCGATGTACAGGACTCGACACAAGTACAAGGCTAAGTTGGATGAAAGTACCGATTTACAGGACTCAGCACAAGTACAAGGATCAGTTTGATGAAAGTACCGATGTACAGGACTCGACACAAGTACAAGGCTAAGTTGGATGAAAGTACCGATATACAGGACTCATCACAAGTACAAGGCTCAGTTTGATGAAAGTACCGATGTAGAGGACTCAGCACAAGTACAAGGCTCAGGTGGATGAAAGTACAGATGTACAGGACTCGACACAAGTACAAGGCTCAGTTGGATGAAAGTACCGATGTACAGGACTCAGCACAAGTACAAGGCTCAGTTGGATGAAAGTACCGATGTACATGACTCAGCACAAGTACAAGAATTAGTTGGATGAAAGTACCAATGTACATGACTCAGCACAAGTACAAGGCTCAGCTGGATGAAAGTACTGATGTACAGGACTCAGCACAAGTACAAGACTCAGTAAGATGAAAGTACCGATGTACAGGACTCAGCACAAGTACAAAGCTCGGTTGTTGAAAGTACCGATGTACATGACTCAGCACAAGTACAAGGCTCAGTTGGATGAAAGTAACGATGTACAGGAATCAGCACAAGTAAAATGCTCAGGTGGATGAAAGTACATATGTACAGGACTCGACACAAGTACAAGGCTCAGTTGGATGAAAGTACCGATGTACAGGACTCAGCACAAGTACAAGGCTCAGTTGGATGAAAGTACCGATGTACATGACTCAGCACAAGTACAAGAATTAGTTGGATGAAAGTACCGATGTACAGGATTCAGCACAAGTACAAGGCTCAGTAAGATGAAAGTACCGATGTACAGGACTCAGGACAAGTACAAGGCTCAGTTGGATGAAAGTACCGATGTACAGGACTCAGCACAAGTACAAGGCTCAGTTGGTTGTCTTGGCTGTGGAATTCGAAAGGGGATTCCAAAACTTCAAGAACTTAATCATTTGTCCTTTGAGTTCCTTGTGGAACATAGGGCCTCTGTCAAAGTTCGCTACTCTACACGGTCCCTTGCCAGTCGCTTCAGTTCTTCCCAGCTCTTCCCAGTCCTTCCAGACTCGTCCAACATGCTCCGTCTCCATGTACGCTTGGGTCTTCCTCGTTGTCGCTTGCCCTGAGGTTTCCAATCTAAGGCCTGCCTAGTCCTGTTGTTATCTTTCCTGATTGTGTGTCCAATCCATCTCCACTTACTTTCCATGATTTGTTGTTCTACTGTTCTTTGTCCACACCTCTCCTACAGCTTGGAGTTTTCGACCTTATTGAACAATTTTATTTTCAGAATATTTCTGAGGCATCTGTTAACAAAGGTCTGGAGTCTATGTTTTGTTGTCTCTGTCGTCCGCCATGTTTCGGATCCATAAAGTAGGACCGTTTTAACATTGGTGTTAAAGATCCTTACTTTTGTTTTGACAGAGATGTGTGTAGATCTCCAGACCTGTTTCAGATTGGCAAAAGCCTGTCGCGCCAAATTTATTAGGGATCCAGTATTCAGGGCCGGCTTTAGGCATAGGCAAACTAGGCGGCCGCCTAGGGCCTCCCATTAGTGGGGGCCTCGCACAGGACTTATGAAAAATTATATATTTAAAGAGCGGTCTACGACAACGTTCGCTGTTGTGTTACGTCCTGTCAGGCTAACTAATACCCTGTTTATATGTTATACATTAACTACGACAACCTTTACCCGCTGATTATTTTTAAATAGTGCATGTTTAAATTGTAATATTTATAAATTTAAATTCATCTGTCCAGAAACACTTTCAGAAGATTGACAAACGTGTAACTTAAATTTACGCCTAAATATACACCTGTTGAATATGTAATGTTTAAAGTATTAAACATTGAATATTTAAAAGTTAAATGCTGTTGTAAGTAGCAAAAATAAAAACGTCTCTAAGCATGGGTTTGGGTGTAGAAATTGTGTGTCAATAAAATTATTTGACGAAATTTCACTGATTTCTCAAAGTATACAATTTTTTTCGTTTTCAGAGATAAGCAACGGCAACAGCTAGACAAAAATATAATAAAAGATTATTTTAGTAGTCTGGCATGGCTAATTTGTTGTTTTATTTTGATATTTTCGGTTTTTATCATCTCTCCAATACTGAAAATTTATAAAATAAGTCAATAATCATCGACTTAGAACTTGACCCTATCGCATTGAAAAGTTCATTTAAAAATACAATATTATCGATGCTTTTAAGCATTTTCATTCTGCACAACTTCCTTCGATGGGACAGAATGAAAAACCTATAGGTTAAAAACCTAGTAATTATAATTAATTTGGAAAATACAACGGGACCTCGCTAAGTCGAACTTCTCTAAAACGAAAACCTCCCTTTATCGAATTAATTGTTAGGTCCCGGTCAAATTTCATAAGACTATTTGTATTTTAGATCTCCTAAAATCGAAGATTTTTGGCTTCCAACCTCCCTCAGTCGAATTTTCCCAGGCGTTTGGGTTATTATTCTGGGGTGACATTTCAGAACGCGTGTTCTGCACAGCCACGTAAACGGACACACATTCTTTTCATGCTGCATTACACAAGGGATTAAGTGAATCTTGAAAGTACCCAAAAAAAAATGAACAATACAAGAATAAAGGAGTGACTGGAAAAAGTTTAATTCGCGTCTATGAATTGTCCATGAAGCACATTCGTGCTATCGGCGCTTGGATTGAACTGGAAAATCGGTTGAAGGAAGGAAAGACAATTGACAAGGAAACACAAAAACTTATGCAAAAAAGAGTCAGGACTGAAACAATGTTTTACAAAGAATCATTTCAATTGTGCAGTTTCTTGCAGAACGGAATTTACCACTTGGTGGCACTGTGGATCGATTGTTTCAACCAATGTATTTTTGGGGGGATGGGTTGAATTGTTAGGAATCTACGATTCATGCCTAGAAGATCATTTAAGACGTATAAATATAAAAAAACAAAGAAATTCATGATCATTACTTGAATGGACAAAATAATTCAAAATGAGGTAGTTAATCTGATCGGTGATGCCACCTTGAAAAAAATTAAAAATAATGTTCCAAATTCGAAATATTATGCAATCATTTTGGACTGTATACCTGATGCTGGTCACCAAGAACAAATAACTATGATTTTGCGAATATGCAACATTGTGAGTACGCAATTAGAAATCAATGAATATTTTGTGGGATTCATCGCTGTCGATGACAGCACTGATTTAGGTCTCACAGAAGCATGCTTGAAAAAGCTTGACGTTCTGAATTCATGATTCCAGAACTGCAGAGGCATATGATATGATAATGGAGCGAATATGAAAGGCTGCAATCGTGGTGTACAAAAAAGTCTACATGAACTCAATCTGAAATCATTTTATGTGGATGTCACAGTTTCAATCTAATTCTTGGAGAATGGGCGAAATTTTTAGTGGTTGCAGCGACACTCTTTGTAGTTTTGCATCAAATTTATTTTCCGTTTGGTGCTTCAACACAGAGATGGAAGATCTTAAAAACTCATGTAAAAAATCTGACAGTAAAGCCTATTTCCGATACACGCTGGGAATGCAGGATCGATACTGTTAAAGCTGTTCGTTTTCAAACAGCAGCAGTGTACAATGCATTGGTGGAAGTGTCTGAAAATGCCAACGATCCAAAAGCAAGGACCGAAGCAACTGGATTGGCGAAATAACTAAAACCATTTCAATTTCTGGTAACTTTAGTCATCTGGTACGATTTATTGTTTCAAATGAATATGATCAGCAAATTGATGCAATCGAAAGACATGCAATTTGACATTGCACGGGAATGTATAAAAAGTGTAAACGATTTCATTAAAAAAACCCAAAGAAAATAGATTTGTATCCGCTCAAATTTCGGCCACAGAATTGGCTCAAGAATTAGAGATGGAACCAGATGAAATCATATTTCCAGCTGCCACAAGCTTGAGAAGACAGAAAGTGCACAAACAGTTCGACTATGAAAGCATAGATGAATCATTGACAGATTCAAAGGAAAAATATCGAGTGGAATTTTTTTATGTTTTGTTAGATCAAGCAGTTATGCCATTGACTGCACGTTTTGAGTAAATGGAACGTTATTTTGGTCTTCTTGGTTTTTTGGTTTTCTGCACAACACACAAAAAATTGCAGAATACGACCAAAACGATTTGATGAAATGGTGCATGGATTTGAAATATTGCGCTCACTGATGCATCTGGTTCAGACATGGATCCGCAGGAAATATGCAGGGAATTGCAAATATTTTCCAACGTTGTTCCAGATACTGTTTCGTCTTCTCTTCATGCTTTCCATTTTAATTATTATGGTTTGAATGCTGCTGTTCCAAGTGTCGCTATAGCCCTTCATATAGCATTGACAATTCTGAATAATGTAGCATTGGGGTAAAGACGTTTTTCCAAGTTGAAATTAATTTTTAAAAAATAATTTTAAAAAAAAACTAAAAAAAAACTAAAAAAAAACTATTTGAGAACGGCTTTGACGCAAGAACGCCTGAACAGTCTGGCAATGATATCTATCGAACGACATATAGTCCAGACTCTGGATTATTCACAATTTGTTGCAGAATTTGCTGCCATCAAAGCACGAAAAGATGATTTTTGTTGAAGGTTTACGACATCTGCACGCCTATGGTTGTATAAATTTCAGTTATTTGTTGATTAGATTTAAACACAGGTAGTTTTTAATTAGTTGTGTAATTTTATTCTTTCCGTATTTATTTTTTTATTTTTCTAATACCTTTAGGGCCACCAAATTCACTTCGCCTAGGGCAGTGCTGTCCAACCTTTTTGACCCCGCGGGCCACATTTTTTTTCCTTATTATGCCGGGGGCGCAATCAATTAACGTCTTAAGAAAATATTAAATGGATAAATACTTCCTACCTTATGTAACTTTGTCTCCTCATCAATACGAAAAATAACATGAATAAAAACTGTAACACATCTCTAATGGGATATTTGGCTTTGAACTGTACTTGCAATTTTCTTAATTTGCGGTTCGTATTCTGTAACTGCTGCTCTTATTGAGTTTTCCAAATGCTCATCAGTCAAAGCGTTTCGTTTTTTAGATTTTATATTATTCATGATGGAGAATCCAGCTTCACAGACGTAGGTACTACCAAACATGGATAATATTTTTCTACAACATTTCGATAGTTGCGGAAATTCGTCTGCAGAAACGTACGTCATCCAGAATTCAGTTGGCGACGAATTCGTATGTTTATCACGAAGCGGTGTGTTATGCTGAATCTCGATGATTTCAAGCAGCACTGCACCTTCGTCTGCTCCTAATATGGTCATTTTCGAGGCTATATTAGAGACATCACTAGTAAAAGGATTTTCTACAAAAAGCAAAATAGTTGTAAGATTTCGAAAATCTTTAAATCGATCTGTGAAATCCAGCTTTAACTTTTCTAAAAAAGATAGAATCGCTCATTTGTGACAAGCTCTGCAAGTTGTTGAACAGCCTTGGCAAGAGCTGGGAAGTGAGTAAAATTTGACTGATTTAGCGTTGGTAAGATTTGAAAACGTCCTTGCAATTTTAAATTTAATTTATTCAGGTGATCCGTGATGTGGGTTAGAAATGCTAATTTTACCAAAAAATCTGGTAGTTCTATATAATTTAACAAATCTTTCTTTTTTTTAGACCTGAGAAACAGTTTTACTTCGTCAATTAGGTTCCAAAATCGTGACAGAACCTTTCCTTTGCTCAGCCAACGAACATCAGTATGAAGAATAAAATCCCCAAAATTATGATCATACTCTTCTAACAAAGTCTTAAACTGTCTGTGATTTAATGGATTAGCTCGAATACAGTTAACACTTTTCACCTCAACATCCATAACATTTTGCAATTTGTGATCCTTCAACTTTGAGGAAAGAGATTGTTGGTGAATTATACAATGATAAGATTGAATGTCTGGAAAATCATTGTCAGCCTTCAGCAAACCAATGAGTCCAACTTTCCTTCCTATCATTGCTGGAGCACCATCCATTGTAACAGAAATCAGCTTCCTCAAATCGATATTGTTGTTTAATAGAAAATTCTTCAGTGCTTTATATACATCCTCACCACGGGTTGTATTTTTTAATGGAATTAGTGTCAGTAATTCTTCTTTAAAAGTCTGCCCCTTGTCAAACCTAACCCAAACTATAAGTTGGACCGTGTCAGTGATATCACATGATTCATCCACTGCCAGACTGAAACCAGAAGCGTTTTTTAAATCCGTAAGCAACTGCTCCAATATATTCCCGGACATACTTTCAACACGCTTTGCCACAGTCTGCTGGGAAAGCTGAAGATAATATATTTGTTTCTTTATTTCTTCCTTGTTTTTAAACTCAGAAAATAATGAATCAGCACATTCTTGAAAACAAAGTTTAACCGTTTCACCATCCCGATACGATTTTTGTTTCTTCGCTAACAACCAGCTAATTTTAAAAGACGCTTTAGTAGCACAATCACTTGAACTCAAAATCCGGCGGAAAACATTTTGCTGGCGATTTAAATTCTTCTTTAAAGAACCAACTGTGTCTTCTCTTAGCTTTGTTCCTTTCGGATATTCGTTATCAAAATCGGCATGCACTGACTTGTGGTGTCTCTGCAGATTTGACTTTTTGATAACAGAAAAAGTAGCCTGACAAATCAAACACACTGGCTTTTCATTAAACAGAGAAAACAAAAATTCGAATTCCCACGAAGAGTTAAAAGTACGATTCTCTTCTGTAACTTTTCGTTTCCTACTCGCCATAATGGCTTTCTCTTTTTAGAAACAAATGTCGTTTCAAAAATCGTTCCTGTTATCTCTCAGAATTTTTGCATAAGTGAATTGCACTGATACCACAAACGCAGCTTTTATTCTGTTTTCTACTATCAGAATGGTTCACACTCTCGAAATGAATACCAGTTACTGGTCTTTTTTCCTTTTAAAAATACAGGATGGGCATTTATTCAGGGGAGATAATTGTGTTTCAGTCTGTAAATGTCGCGTTTAAACATAATCACTACTTTTAGTAACGTCTCATATATAAGGGATTTATAGTCAAAAGGTAAGCTGGCTTTGCATTTGATGTAAAATGCGTAGACTAAAACGTAGAGAATAAAAATATATTAAAAAAACACTTTTAAAAAACTAGCCTTATATTAAAAATGCACCAGAAAGTAGACGATAAATTAACATTTGAAACCGTAATCTGCTAGCGTCTGTAAGCTGCAAAACTCACACGTGCGCGCTATACAAATAGAGTTCCGCATGTTTAATCGTATTTGCAAATGATTATGTCGTTGTTCGCCATGACTATAAGACATGGGTTCTCAGGTCAATATCTTTGCATAACTTAGCAAGCACCCTAGTCTTATAGCTTGTGAAACTTAAGTTCAATTTGTCCATAACGTGTCAGCAAGTCATTGAGAAAAGTATATTTGGAAAAGTTGTTATCTGTCTTTAGTTTTAAAAACCTGGAAAGTATGAATGTTTCCGGTGTGTAATAAAGGAGAATTACATGGCGTCATGGAACAGAACGAGAAGTACAGTAAACCAATTGTTTTAGTTCTTATAATAGAACAAGAAAGAAAGTAAAGAAGATCATAACTGACCAGAGAGTAAATAGACAGATAGAAGATCACTAAGTTAGAAAGTACAGCGTCACATTAAATACATCAATACTCTATAAACCGATGGAGTAGAGCAGAAATAATGACGTCATTAACATATTTAAAATCATGCGATATCATTCCATAAACCAATACCGCCATTTTGTATTTAATTAAATAGATTTGACTAAATGTTCACACCAAATAATTACATAGTTAAATATTATGTATGTTATCCAAGAGATACCTTGTAAATAATGGTTTTGAAAATTTAGTTTCAGTTCCCGAGATAACATTTATCGTGAAGCCAATACAATAAAAAAAGTATGCATTAGATTAATTGTATCAAGTGATAAAATTCGTTCATTTTTTATGTTTCTCTTTCAATATCTTTAATTTGATTAATATTTTTTATTTTCATTTGTATTATTTTTTAGTTAATATAAATATATTACCATACAGAGAAATTATTTAAAATCATGTCTCAATTTTAATTATTTGCATTTAAATGTATTATATATGTAAACTACTTAATTTTCAATATTTAAAAGTATTGAATTGTCGAATGAATCAATCTTGTGTTGCCATATTTTCAGATAAATAAAGAGCCCATATTCGTCGGGTGGCATCCACTTCATTCGGTCCTAGGAATAGGATAAACAATAAAATATATTTTATATACTTAACACAAGCTGGCAATAGAGTCCATATTATTATTAAATGATACAATATACCAGCAAAATCTGGATATTGACTTTTATAAATATAAGAAAAAATTAACAATAAAGATACTTTTTTAATTTCTACCCTTAATAAACAGTTCTTTTAAACTCAAATTAATTCTGAATGTTAACTTTATAGAATGAGGAGACCAACAAACTGAGATAAGTAATATCAGAGATATTAGGTTACACAACTTTTAATTTTAACATGCGAAATTAACAAAATCAAATGTTATGCATATTTATAGTGTGAAGAAATGTTATATTAATAATTAATACGAGATATAATAGCAGATCCATTGCACTGAAAATCTATCTTTAAGCATAGGAAAGGAATAGTATCTAATGCAGTGTTATTAAAATTATCCATCCGTAAATAGAAAATATTGACTAGTGTCCAAATTTATAAACTACATTTCTAGTAACAAGGAATAATAATATTGTTGTTATGATCCTAATATTTTAGTTTATAGAATAAATAATGTTAATTAGAGGAACGAAGAAAGTGTCGTAACACTTTGAATTGTTTTGTTTTTTTGTTTTTTGATTTTTTAAAGAAAAAGTGGGTTGAGGCGGAAACCTCAAATTACTTTATTTAATCTTCGCTGCAGTCCCCTTCTCGGACATATCATTTAATATTTATTCCTTCAAATTTACACTTAGTTTTGGCTGGGTGCCTTATACTTTTTTCTTTTTTTTCTTTTTTTTATTTTTTAGTATTTTTTTTTAAAAAAATGTGGATGATAATGAAATGCTATGACAGGACAATATGATATACAGTGAGAAAACAGTAACAGTGAACACAGTTAACTAGATAGGCATGGTGAAGTGAGTGACAGCCCCCGTGAAGTGAAATATTAGAATGAGAGGGACGATAAGTGACATGGTGTGAAACAAAGTAGAGGTAAAGGATGATTGATGGTGGCTGTTCCTCCTGTGGACTTGTCCGTAAGGGTGCTGTATAGGATCTTAGAACAATAAAGTAAGAGTTCTGTAGAGGATCTTAGAACATTAAAGTAAGAGTGCTTTAGAGGATCTTAAAACAATTAAGTAAGAGTGCTGTAGAAGATCTTAGAACAATAAAGTAAGAGTGCTATAGAGGATCTTAGAACAATAAAGTAAGAGTGCTGTAGAGGATCTTAGAACAATAAAGTAAGAGTGCTGTAGAGGATCTTAGAACAATAAAGTAAGAGTGCTGTAGATATGTGCAACCCAGAGTGGTGGATATGTTTAAAAATAGAATAAAAATGAATGCTGAGCATTAAACACAGTCTCACTCTTCTTCACAATTAGATGATGGGAACATAAATGAAACCGAAGCTTGATTAGCGAAACGAATTCGTTCTAGCATCACTTGAAAATGTCATTCTTCGTATATTCAATTTGGTTTTGTACATGTGGATGATGCTGATATCCGAAGACCTCACGGTGTTAAATGCAGCGATGTTCTATTGAATGGTCTCAACACTCACTTCACTTTATGGGTATACAAATAGGCACTAGATTTTGTCTGTGAGAAAGAACACTCAATCCTAAAATACATTTTTATTGTCAAACTCTCCTTGTGCATTACAAATTATTTGCGCGTATTCGCTGCACCATAAAACACCGGTACTAATTTATTTTATCAATTGCGTTCTTCTTGATAAAATGTAGGTGACACGATAGGAATTGTGAATTTCTTTTCAACTCTTTTGAAACTTAATTTACAATTCCCTGAGGATTATTATTAGTAACTTGTGTTACTAAACAAAAATCTGTTTAGTAACTTAAACTGTCGTTTGCAAAAATTTAATTCAAATAAAAATTCATTTTAAATATTGCATATTTTCAATAATTACAGAAACTATGAAATGATTATAATTAAGTTTAATATATATGTATCTATATATAATTTCAAAGCGCAGGATAGCTTTGCACAAAATGATTTCTATATTAAAGTGGCCAGCCACTTGACTTCGGTCCCTATATTTAGGGATATAATGACAATAAAATGCAATGATTTTCGTATCTATCGGTTAACAATTAATTCCCCCATCCCCAAAAAATCTATTTTATGTATATTCTAAGTTTTATAAAATTGATAAATTGCACGTAGAAAACTAAATCAATATAATTAAAATTGACTTTGTTTCTAGCATATTTAGGGGACAATTATTTACTATTAATATATTTTTAAAAATCATTGATAAAAATTCGGCCCAAACTTTGAAAACTGTTGCTATGTAAAAGTATTTTTAGAGAACAATTTATAGTTCAAGACCTTGCCGATGAAAACAAAAAAAGTTTAAATAAAGTAGTTACCACCAACGACCATCATCAACAGCGAAAAATATTGTTTATTATTTTCAAAATTGTTGGATGACATGTATCAAATTTATGCACAATGTTTTAGTGCTGTACACATGTGGGGGCTCATGTCGCTACCACGTCTGTACAGGGAAAAAAGTGCACCGACCCCTGGTTCAGTGGAAAAACCCTTGCCTTCTTGTACTAGAAGCAGGTTTTCTAAGTGTATGACCAGTCCACCTCCACCGTTTCTGGGGAATCTGTTCATCCGCTTTCTACTGCAACAGTTCCCGTTTACTGATTTTTTTCTGGCCTGTGAATTCTAAGAATCCTTCTAAGGGCAATTGTTGATAAAGGACTGAATTCTGGTCAGGTTTATCGCCGTTGTTCTCCACGTCTCGGCTTCATTAAGCAGCACGCATTTCACCAAAGCGTTAAAAATCCTTACTTTTAACTTGCCGGGATCAAAACGTCATGGGGTCGAAACGTCCTGTGGTCGAACTGGCAGGATCGAACCATTCCGGGTCGAATCGTCCGGGGTCGAAGTGTCCGACCACCACCAGGAAATAATGGAGTATGTGTACATTTTGGTTACAATTAAAGCTACAACCAATCAATGGGAATGGTCTGAGAGTGAAGTAACCAGATGTTGATAATCAGTTGTTTTTTTTAAATGTGATCCTATTGGTAGTTTCCCTTATAGAGTTAAGACCACATATTGTGACACAATGACTGGCAAGAAACCTTTTGAAAGCTAAAAATTAACAGTAAATTTAAAGTGGCATAAATATAAGAATAACAAATACAGAAGTAATATTTCTTTTTTTTTAGAAATAATATTAATGAGATCATGGCTAATTATAGATTACGATAATTGGAAGCTTTAAATGTAGGAAAGAAAAGAAAGTTCTCTTTTAATGGTACCTCATTGAATTTCAATGTCACGATTCGCGATTCTCTTAAGATGAATTTGAAAGAACAAATTTTACAAAATGTAATAAACAAACTGGCCATACACTTATTTTAGCGTAAATTCTCTATTTTGTTATTAGAACATACATTTAGCCGCCTTAACACAGAAAGTCATTATAGAATTAAAAGCATTTTAGCCTATCAACAAATATTGATAGCCACGTATTTGATCTTTTACTATTTTCTTAAATAAACTATTTATTTAAAATAATAAAATAATAATAAATTAATAATAAATTATGGACGGTTGGATAGCAAAGTAAATAGTGAGCTCGCCTCACAAAGTTGAGGGTTGTGAGATCGAGCCCACCAAAAGCAACAATATTTCGTGAAACGAAAAGAAAGTCCTCCACTGACCTGGAAGGCAATTGGGGCACCCACCAGGTATATCAAGCCCCGAGTAAGCCATAATGAAAACATTAGGGATCACCTACGACCATCGGTCATGGGATTTATTTTTTTTAAAACAAAATTTTAAATAAATAAAATAATTGTTTTAATAATGTCCAACTGATCTTAAGAGCTTAAAATCTTATTACACCCTTAAAATCTTATTACACCCTTAAAATCTTATTACACCCTTAAAATCTTAAAACACCCTTAAAATCTTATTACTCCCTTAAAATGTTATTACATCCTTAGAATCTTACTACACCCATCATTTTAACTCGTAGCGTCTGCTTGTCCATTGCAAAAAATTTAGATAGATTTTTAACCCTTTTCCCGTCATCATATCTAGCTGAAATTTTGCAGTCAGACTCACAGGGCCGGCCCTAGAGCGCGTGGGACCCACGGGAGCAATCGATGAGCGGGGCCCAGCAGACTCGTGGCAAAAATATAAATAATTTATAAAATCTTCTTTAACAAATAATAATCAATATACATAATTCCCGTTGTCTGTATGGATGAAATGCTGTTAGGTGGCGCTGCGTGGATGTAATGCTGTTAGGTGGCGCTGCGATCGATTTTGTTTTATATTGCTACTAATTTTAGAAATATTACTGCACCAAAAATAACACTTTTCGATCGTTCCTCATAAAATTGTTCAATATGATAATAAATGAATCAAATACAAATAAATAAAATAAATGAAAGTTCAATATTACATTATTTTTTAATATGATGTGTATTTATTTTGAAAACTTCTGTCATTTTTGACGGGTGATACACTAGTTTTTGTATAATTTTGGATGTTTCGAAATGTTAAGATTATTTAAATTGACTTGTTGCGAACTTATGTGGTCAAAGGGATAGAATCGATAGAAAACAAACAACTATGAAGAGCTTCAAAACAGTAGTTGATGACCCTGAATTTCAACATATTTTTCCAAATTAAATTAACGTACTTGTTTGATTAACTCGTGGCAAAATTAATTACCAGAGAAAAAATATTGCAATAAAATTAGATTTTTAACCATTAAATATTTTAGTACGAACTCCTAATTAAAGGAACGAATAAAAGTGGTTGTCATTTTTTAAAATATTTTTTTTTATATTGCTCCTAGAAATCAATTTACATCAAGATACACAGTATCCATGTATATCAATAAAAAATGAATAATGTACATTATGATACAACATAATTTTTCCTAAATCTCATAATGTAAGCATTTACGTAGAATCAAAATTATGCAAATAGTAATATGAATTTAAATTTCCAAACATTTTTCATAGAAAAAACTAACTTGAACATCATACATTATTCTTAACATTTCTATTATTCTCTTTTAATTTGTTGTCTAAAAATCTGTTCTAATGTTATGTTGGTGTTTGCCCTCAGAGATTCATGCCACATCAAGGTGAAACAGTATCAATGTATATCAATAAATAATGTACCTCATGATACAACATAACTTATTCAAAATTATACAAAAGATTCTAGAATCAAAATTATACAAAAAGTAACATGAATTTAAAGACAAAACATGTTTCTATATTTGAAGCACTTCTGATAGAAACAAATAACATGAACATCATACCTTTTTATTAAATTCAATTATTATCTTGTAAATTTTCAATCATTTTCTGTATTGTTTGTCTAAAAATGTGTTCTAATGTTATGTTGGTGTAGTTGTGATTGTTGAAAATGCCTTCAGTCTGTGATGCCATATGTGTTTTCTGTACTGTGAAAGTATCTTTAAGCTTATTGTTTGTTGTTTCTTGTTTATAGAGTCTGGTATTATGTTTAGTGTTATTGCTTTGTCTATATCTACATTGTGTAATGTGCCTGCTTGTATGAATTGTTGAAGTGTGGATTTAGTTTGTAAAATTGTATTGCATGTGAGATACAAATGTTGTTCAGTCTCATCAGCCCCTGACCTGCAGAGTGGACAGCCTATTCTTGCCCCTCTGTCTTTATATTGTCTTGCTGAGACTGGTGTTGTATTGTATATTAGTCTGTATGTTATTTCTTTTTCTTGATTGGGTATTTCTCTAATATGAGTATTTTTAAATGTGTCCTCAGTGTTTGTAATTCCATAAACTTGTGTCCATTTAATTCTATTGTTCAGAGGTGTTGCTTGTTTTTTTTATTAAATGTGTATATATTTCTTTGGTTGTTTTGTGTAACACTTCTTCATTGCCTTTTATTGCTTTGATGCATGCTGTATGAAATTGTGATTGTTTTTTTTCCAATGTAATGTGCAGTGCTATTATCTATTGCTGTTAAATATCCTAATCTGATCCCTAAGTAATAATGAGTGAATGTATTTTCTGATTTTTTCCTAATGCCTTGCAAGTTTATTCCTCCATTTAGCTTAGATTGTATTAGTGTTGCATGTTTTATATTGTGTATTGTTCCTTGAAATATGTATTTAGTTATGTGTGAGTTAATTTCTTTTAAAATTGCTGGTGGGGGTTCCCATATTGTTCCTGTATATATTGTTTTGGGGATGACAAATGTGTTTATTATTGTACTCCTTCCAAAAATTGTTTGTGCTGTGTATTTGTTCCTGTCTATAATAATTTTAATAGATTGTTCAATCTTCCTCCATATTTCAGTGTTTGTCTGTGTCTGATTATTAGAATAAAAGATCCCATAAATTCTAAGACTCTCCTTCCTTATTATGCCTAAAGGGAAATCTAGTCTATCCTGCCACCTACCAATCCCCATAATTTCAGATTTGTTTACATTAACTTTGGACCCACTACCTCTTCCAAATTCTTGAAAAAGTTGAAATTATTTGGTAAATTGACCTATCATTTGTGGGGAAAAAGACAGTGTCATCTGCATATGCCATGACTTTGATATCTCTGGCTCCAGGGATCCTCATTCCTGTTATGTTCTTTTCCCTCCTGATTTTCTCCAGAAGTGGTTCAAAGGCTAGAATGTACAGATAAGGGGACAAAGGACACCCTTGTCTAACTGATCTTTTAATTCTAATTTCATTTGAAAGTATATTATTTATTAACAGTTGGCTAACTGGTTTCCTGTATAAAATTTTAATCCAATTACAAAAATACTCCCCTAATTTATTGTGTTGTAATATCTTGTGAAGGTATGAAATGATCTACCCTGTCAAAAGCTTTCTCCTGGTCTAGTGATAATATGCATGTCTGAACTTTTTTGTCATTTGCATATTGAATAATGTCTCTGATTAAATGATTGTGATTGTTGATGTCCCTGCCTTTAATGCTGCATTGTTGATTGACATGAATGAGATTATTTAAATATGGTATTAATTGATTGGCCAATGGTTTTGGTAAGGATTTTATAGTCTGTGTTGAGTAATGATACGGGCCTGTAATTTTTAAGTTGTGTTTTGTCTGTGTCTTTCTTTGGTATAAGTGTGATGTAAGAAGTGTTCATTGAATTGGGTAGTTCCATGTTGTTGTAAGCTTCTTCTATTGTTGCCTGTAGTATTGGCCCTAGTGTTGTAAAAAAAAAGTTGTAAAACTCTGTAGTTAGTCCATCTGGCCCAGGTGATTTGTTTTTATTCATGCTGTGTGGTGTCCCTTTTATGTCTTGTAATGTAAATAGTTTGTTCATTTCTTCGGTTTGCTTTTCTTGTAGTGCTTCAGTCATATTTGTGTACTGATCCTGTATATCTGAGTCCATTTGTTCATTTGCAAAAAGATGTGTGTAGTATTTTTCCAATGTACCTACAATCTCTTTGTTGTCAGTTTGTGTTGTTCCATCTGTGTCTATTATTTGTTTTATCTGCCTGCTTTTTTGTATATTTTGTTCTATTGTTAGGAAATGTTTTGTTGGTGCTTCTGTGTAGTTCGTGAGTATTCTACTTCTAACTAGAGCACCATTATATTTATGCTGCTGTATTGTTTCTAATTCTTCCTCTAATTCGTGTATGGCGTGATTTGTTGGGTCGTTGTTGTTTTCTATTGATATTATCACTTTAAGTTCATTTTCTCTTTGTCGGATTTGCCCGTGTAGCTGGGTTGCAAAATTTTGTGTGATGTGTTTAATTGTAGATTTTAAAAGATCCCAGTTTTGGCCTATATTTGTAGTTGGTAGTGTGCTGTATTGCTGGATTAATTTATTAATGATATCTGTGTATTGATCGTTTTCTAAAAGCGTATTGTTGAATTTTAAATGAGGGGATTTTTTAATAATATTAGTCTTTGTAGTATTTAGTGTAATTTTCACCCCTTTGTGGTCTGTAAACTTTAGGGTTTCTGTAACATGTTTAGCTTCATTAATTGTGTCTGTATTTGTGATGTAGAATCTATCTAACCTTGATTGGGTATTAAAATTATTATTATTAAATGTTGTTATTACAAATAATACATACATTTGGTCTCACGGCGAGCACCATTACACATACATCTCTATATATATAAGACGCATTTGTTGTCTGTCCGTCGTCTGTCTGTTCCCTTATAACTCAAGATCCAGACAACCAAATAACGTGAAATTTGGTACACGTACACAAAATTATACCGGAAAGGTTATTAAACAGGTTTCGTTCCATATATATAAGATACTGGGGGCTGGGGGCCCAAAATGTAGTTTTTCCCTTTATGAGCTATATAAAATAAAAATTATTGAAAATTAAGACGTAAAAATATTAAACATTTTGGTGTCGAGATTAACAAGATGGCGTTTATTGCCATAAAATAATGTGATGTGACGTCATAGTTTGAGTTCATATTAATTTGTAAATAGGAGACAAAGTGAAAAGAGCAGTTATTATTTTAATTGTTAATATACCGCTGTGGGTGTGCGTTTAAGTATTTGTGTGCACATGTGTGAATCAGTGAGTGTGTGGTTTTTTTGTTGTGAACTAAATGTTATGAAATGGTTTATTTATATGTCTGTTAATGTTGCGCCTCTAACAAGATTACGTATATATTTTTATAAAATTTGTTTGCAAATTACATATTTTTTTACTTTACACTGTTTCTTTTTTGTATATTCTATATGTATTTTATCCAGTCGTCCGATCAAGCTTTTTCCTTTTATCGGCGAGGGTAGGAGTCAATAATATCGTCCATCCCTGGGTGGCATAAACACTGTAGCTAAGCAACTGTGTTTATACTTTTTGCATAACTTAAACGAAACCAGCAGGGCACATTTTAAGCTCAAACATTGCGTTTCGAAATGTTTCTTTAAAACAAATAAACCCCATACAACAGAAAAATGAATTATATAAATTATCACTTACTGGGGGCGGGGCAAAAATGTATTTTTTTTCCGTATATTTAAAACTGACTCAAAACTAATTCTCCAACCTCCCGTGAGGGTAGAAGCATGAAACTTTTGGGAACTTGCCAAATACACTATTATGACGATAATTGGTGAAAAATAATGTAAACATTTCCACTCATGGGTGGCCGGGTGCCCCAAAACCGGTTTTTCCTTATATGGGCTATATAAAACTGAATCAACACCAATTCCTCATATTCCCGAGTAGGTAGAAGCATGAAAATTTGGAAAGTCGTTGAGTACCCTCCCGCAATGGTAACAGTCGAAAAAAGTATAAAGTTATCACTAACTGGGTAGGGGGGTGGGCGGGTGCCCAAACGTAGTTTTTTCTTAAATGAGCTATATAAATCAGGCTCATCATTAAATCTCCTATTTCCTGTGTAGGTAGAAGCATGAAACTTTGTGAAGTTGTTATATACCCTCCCAAAATGGTAACTGGCGAAACATTAATAAAAATTATCACTCACTGGGTGGTCAGAGGCCTGAATGTAGTTTTTTTTCATATATCAAACTGACTCATCAATAATTCTCCAAATTACCATGTAAGTAGAAGAATGAAACTTTTGGAAGATTTTGAGTACCCTCGCGCGATGCTAACATGCGAAAAAAATATATAAAATTATTACTCACTAGGGGGCCTTGGGCCAAAATGTAGGTATTTTCCTAATATGAGCTATATAAAACAGACTAATCATTAAATATCCAACTTCCCGTGTAAATAGGAGCATGAAACTTTGGGAAGTTGTTGAGTACTCTCCCGCAATGATAACATACGAAAAAAAAATATATAAAATCCAGGCAGATCAGGTCCGCCACAGAGTTCCCAGAGCAGCTGAAACAGCTGAGCAAAGAAACTCCAGGCATGTGCTGTTCCAGTGGTAAAGTCAAACTGCCCCCAATTCTAAAGCCACCAGAACCATTGTGCATTCTGTTGAATGGTGAAACTGCACAATCAAAGGACTTTGTGAAACTTATTAGACTATTCAATAATATGTTTGCCGTGACTTCCTTCAAGTCTAATGTTGTCGTGAATAACGGGTGGACACCAACATTCAAGGTTCAAGGCCAAGTGTACCACCATGCTGGACCTCTTCATCCAGTCAATGCTGTAGACAGCAAATATCTCCAGATTTACTTCTTGGGAGAAGATGAGCAAGTGCAAAGACGACTGGATTTGCTTGACAGTCCTGTTGACAGAAACATTGTCCTCAAACTGCAAAGAATGCTGCATCAGCATAACAGCTATGTGAGGTCATTTAAAATGGCTGCTGAGATTATGGATAACACTCAAGTGGACTACAAAATCAAAATTTCCGGCAAAGCACCATTAAAGGTACACAAAGGCAGATTCAATGCACCATCTGTTAGTGAAGTGGCATCATGATTGCTGGAGAGCTAGGTGATCGTAGAGACATTGTGCTGCATTCAAGAAGTTGCTCACAAATGCCACTTCAAAGGATTCAAGACACTCACAGGTCATATGATCCACTTCAGTATCCTCTGCTATTTGTTAGAGGAGAAGATGGCTATGATTTGAACATAAAAGATGTAAACAAGGCCACAAGCAATGACTACTATGCATATCGCATGATGCAAAGAGTCAACGAATTTAATACACTCCTCAGATGCCCGCGCCTTTTCCAGCAATACATAGTGGATATGTATGCTAAGGTTGAGAATGAGAGATTGCGTTTCATCAGACTCAACCAAACAAAACTTAGAGCTGAGGACTATGATGTACTATTAGAGGCAGTAAGGAATGACAACAATGTGACTTCTGAAAATCTTGGCAAATTAGTGGTGCTGCCTTCATCCTTCAGTGGAGGGCCCCGTTACATTCATGAATATGCACAGGATGGAATGACCTATGTGCTTCATAGAAACACAAGCATCAAGTAGATTTGCAATTATGTTACCAAGGGAAGTGATGCAGCCATGTTTACTGTTGCAAATGAAATGCCGAACAGGCTTGATGGGGTTACCAATTAATTATCAACAAGGACGATACATTAGTAGCAGTGAGGCAGTGTGGCGCCTGCTTAACTTTCCCATCCATCAAAGGTATCCAACAGTTGTTCACTTGGCAGTACATCTTGAAGGAGGCCAAGGAGTATACTATAAACCAGGACAGCCAACAGCACATTTGACAGACACTCCAACAAAGACTACATTAACAGCGTTTTTTGATCTCTGCAAAACAGATCCTCTTGCAAAAACATTGAAGTGCCTAGACATTTTCGCTGGGATGCCAGTCAAAAGGTCTGGCAAATCTGAAAAAAGGTATACCTCTTGCAGACTTCCCGAGATATGTGACAGACAATGCCTTGGGAAGAGTGTACACTGTGCATCCTCACAACAGAGAAGCATTTCACATGCGCCTCCTGCTGCACCATATTCGGGGACCTATTTCATTTGAAGATCTCAAAACTGTTATTGTGAAAGATGAGGAAGGTGACATCCTTGAAATTAAGCCATGCAGCACATACACTGTTAAATGTACCATTTTATAGCATGCAAGTAAACAGTTAGTTGTGTACGCTTCTACAGAAAACCTTATTTTAAACCCGGGCGAAGCCGGGTACTTGCCCCTAGTATACATATAAGACGCATTTGTTGTCTGTCCGTCGTCTGTCTGTTCCCTTATAACTCAAGATCCAGACAACCAAATAACGTGAAATTTGGTACACGTACACAAAATTATACCGGAAAGGTTATTAAACAGGTTTCGTTCCATATATATAAGATACTGGGGGCTGGGGGCCCAAAATGTAGTTTTTCCCTATATGAGCTATATAAAATAAAAATTATTGAAAATTAAGACGTAAAATATTAAACATTTTGGTGTCGAGATTAACAAGATGGCGTTTATTGCCATAAAATAATGTGATGTGACGTCATAGTTTGAGTTCATATTAATTTGTAAATAGGAAACAAAGTGAAAAGAGCAGTGATTATTTTAATTTATATTTTTAATTGTTTATATACCGCTGTGGGTGTGCGTTTAAGTATTTGTGTGCACATGTGTGAATCAGTGAGTGTGTGTGTTTTTTGTTGTGAACTAAATGTTATGAAATGGTTTATTTTTATGTCTGTTAATGTTGCGCCTCTAACAAGATTACGTATATATTTTTATAAAATTTGTTTGCAAATTACATATTTTTTACTTTACACTGTTTCTTTTTTGTATATTCTATATGTATTTTATCCAGTCGTCCGATCAAGCTTTTTCCTTTTATCGGCGAGGGTAGGAGTCAATAATATCGTCCATCCCTGGGTGGCATAAACACTGTAGCTAAGCAACTGTGTTTATACTTTTTGCATAACTTAAACGAAACCAGCAGGGCACATTTTAAGCTCAAACATTGCGTTTCGAAATGTTTCTTTAAAACAAATAAACCCCATACAACAGAAAAATGAATTATATAAATTATCACTTACTGGGGGCGGGGGCCAAAATGTATTTTTTTCCCGTATATTTAAAACTGACTCGAAACTAATTCTCCAACCTCCCGTGAAGGTAGAAGCATGAAACTTTTGGGAACTTGCCAAATACACTATTATGACGACAATTGGTGAAAAATAATGTAAACATTTCCACTCATGGGTGGCTGGGTGCCCCAAAACCGGTTTTTCCTTATATGGGATATATAAAACTGAATCAACACCAATTCCTCATATTCCCGAGTAGGTAGAAGCATGAAAATTTGGAAAGTCGTTGAGTACCCTCCCGCAATGGTAACAGTCGAAAAAAGTATAAAGTTATCACTAACTGGGTAGGGGGATGGGCGGGGGCCCAAACGTAGTTTTTTCTTAAATGAGCTATATAAATCAGGCTCATCATTAAATCTCCTATTTCCTGTGTAGATAGAAGCATGAAACTTTGTGTTGTTGTTATATACCCTCTTAAAATGGTAACTGGCGAAACATTAATAAAAATTATCACTCACTGGGTGGTCAGAGGCCTGAATGTAGTTTTTTTTCATATATCAAACTGACTCATCAATAATTCTCCAAATTACCATGTAAGTAGAAGAATGAAACTTTTGGAAGATTTTGAGTACCCTCGCGCGATGGTAACATGCGAAAAAAATATATAAAATTATTACTCACTAGGGGGCCTTGGGCCAAAATGTAGGTATTTTCCTAATATGAGCTATATAAAACAGACTAATCATTAAATATCCAACTTCCCGTGTAAATAGGAGCATGAAACTTTGGGAAGTTGTTGAGTACTCTCCCGCAATGATAACATACGGAAAAAAAATATATAAAATCCAGGCAGATCAGGTCCGCCACAGAGTTCCCAGAGCAGCTGAAACAGCTGAGCAAAGAAACTCCAGGCATGTGCTGTTCCAGTGGTAAAGTCAAACTGCCCCAATTCTAAAGCCACCAGAACCATTGTGCATTCTGTTGAATGGTGAAACTGCACAATCAAAGGACTTTGTGAAACTTATTAGACTATTCAATAATATGTTTGCCGTGACTTCCTTCAAGTCTAATGTTGTCGTGAATAACGGGTGGACACCAACATTCAAGGTCCAAGGCCAAGTGTACCACCATGCTGGACCTCTTCATCCAGTCAATGCTATAGACAGCAAATATCTCCAGATTTACTTCTTGGGAGAAGATGAGCAAGTGCAAAGACGACTGGATTTGCTTGACAGTCCTGTTGACAGAAACATTGTCCTCAAACTGCAAAGAATGCTGCATCAGCATAACAGCTATGTGAGGTCATTTAAAATGGCTGCTGAGATTATGGATAACACTCAAGTGGACTACAAAATCAAAATTTCCGGCAAAGCACCACTAAAGGAACACAAAGGCAGATTCAATGCACCATCTGTTAGTGAAGTGGCATCATGATTGCTGGAGAGCTAGGTGATCGTAGAGACATTGTGCTGCATTCAAGAAGTTGCTCACAAATGCCACTTCAAAGGATTCAAGACACTCACAGGTCATATGATCCACTTCAGTATCCTCTGCTATTTGTTAGAGGAGAAGATGGCTATGATTTGAACATAAAAGATGTAAACAAGGCCACAAGCAATGACTACTATGCATATCGCATGATGCAAAGAGTCAACGAATTTAATACACTCCTCAGATGCCCGCGCCTTTACCAGCAATACATAGTGGATATGTATGCTAAGGTTGAGAATGAGAGATTGCGTTTCATCAGACTCAACCAAACAAAACTTAGAGCTGAGGACTATGGTGTACTATTAGAGGCAGTAAGGAATGACAACAATGTGACTTCTGAAAATCTTGGCAAATTAGTGGTGCTGCCTTCATCCTTCAGTGGAGGGCCCCGTTACATGCATGAATATGCACAGGATGGAATGACCTATGTACGTCATAGAAACACAAGCATCAAGTAGATTTGCAATTATGTTACCAAGGGAAGTGATGTGGCCATGTTTACTGTTGCAAATGAAATGCCGAACAGGCTTGATGGGGTTACCAATTATCAACAAGGACGATACATTAGTAGCAGTGAGGCAGTGTGGCGCCTGCTTAACTTTCCCATCCATCAAAGGTATCCAACAGTTGTTCACTTGGCAGTACATCTTGAAGGAGGCCAAGGAGTATACTATAAACCAGGACAGCCAACAGCACATTTGACAGACACTCCAACAAAGACTACATTAACAGCGTTTTTTGATCTCTGCAAAACAGATCCTCTTGCAAAAACATTGCTGTATTCTGAAGTGCCTAGACATTTTCGCTGGGATGCCAGTCAAAAGGTCTGGCAAATCCGAAAAAAGGTATACCTCTTGCAGACTTCCCGGGATATGTGACAGACAATGCCTTGGGAAGAGTGTACACTGTGCATCCTCACAACAGAGAAGCATTTCACATGCGCCTCCTGCTGCACCATATTCGGGGACCTATTTCATTTGAAGATCTCAAAACTGTTATTGTGAAAGATGAGGATGGTGACATCCTTGAAATTAAGCCATGCAGCACATACACTGTTAAATGTACCATTTTATAGCATGCAAGTAAACAGTTGTGTACGCTTCTACAGAAAACCTTATTTTAAACCCGGGCGAAGCCGGGTACTTGCCCCTAGTATAATATATACATTTGGACTCACGGCGAGCACCATTACACATATATATAATACATACATTTGGTCTCACGGCGAGCACCATTGCTCATACGTATAATACATACATCTCACCACTGTTACCATGGAACACCCAGTTCCACACGTCCATAATTTATAAATTCTTTTCTAATATTTATTACACCATTAAATATTTACTAACATAAAGCCAAATGTTTAATGTGATATCAAATGTTTCACCGCAGCTAAGTGTTTTTTCTATTATCTCGTTTTATTCGTTCCATTTGTGTACTATTTGTCCGTTGAGGAAGGCTCTTTGCCGAAACGTTCGCTGTTGTGTTACGTCCTGTCAGGCCTACTAATACCCTGTTTTTATTTTATACAGTTACCTATTTAAAAGCCTGATTGCAGTCTCGACCCCATTACTTTATATTTATGTGACCATCTAGCTTTACATAGCAAAGGAACATTTAGAATAAGTCTTCTTTGCTGATTACTTTCTCGGACAAACACTAAAAATTGACTTAATTGTTCCTATTGTGTTTCGTACAACATTCAAATTATTTAAATCGTTCACAACAAGATTTAGTTTATGTGAACTGCAATGTACAAATGCTGCTTTTGGGTATTTTGTTTCGAATTATTCCTTGGACTCCTCCTTCTTTACCTGCCATTGCAGAACATCAGAGGTATCCTTGACCAACAAGCTTTGTCATATTTAATAAAAATTATTATGAATTAGTAATTATGGTGTTTGTTAAACCTTCAGCTGTTCTATTGACAAATGGAATATATTCCATGAATTCTTCTGTGACCATCATTTTCCCATTTTGTTCTTTGACAAATCTAACACCAAGTGACATCTGCTCAGTGCCTGAAATGTCATTTGTCTCGTGGGCAAGTATAGAAAATGCAACTGAATTATTTGCTTAACGAACAATGTCTTCACGCAAGAGAGACCCACAAATTTCGAATATAGTGTTTTGCGTAGTTGCCGAGATACAATCAGCAGTTACCCGTTAAAACGGCGCCAGTCAAAACGGCCCCGCCATAACGGCCCCAGACAAATTGTTAACATTTTTAACAAAAAAAATATTATTTTTTTTTGCATTTTAACTTTTCTTAAACTTTTTCACCCTTAAAAAAAGTGGTAAAATTGTAAAATCATTTCTTTTGATGTTATTATATTGTTCATTGTCAATAAACCACCGTTATTGGTACCATTTCGCGTAAAGGCTATTAAATTCACTTTTGTGGTGTTATTATTATTGTTTATTCTTAGCTACACCTGACACTGAATAGGTGAGTAAAAATACGAATATATTTGATTATAAATTTTAATATTAGTCCATCTATTAGTCCAGGGCCATTTTGTCGGGGCCGTTATGTCGGAGCCCAATTGTCGGGGCCGTTTTGTCCGGGGCCGTTTTGTCGGTGAACCATACTCAACACTACAAGAACCAATTGACAAACGATTACCAAGAACTTCATCTCCAGATTCAACACGAAACTCTAACAGTTCATACAAATTACCAGAATTTGATTCTGTTCCACGAAGTGCTAAAACAAGCATGCAGCAAAATAGGATTGTTGAAATGATGGGACACATTTCGTTGCGATTTTTTTGAATTTGTCTTCTAAATGATGAGTCCAACTGCTCATCTATAGAAACTGCTTTTGCTTCCAATAAAGCAAATAAAATATCTTGCATCTTCATGAGAGCCTTTGTGCCATAATGTGCTTTGCAGGTTGCTACGTGGATCTTCGTTGAAATCTTTATATTTTGTACATGGTTTGATGACAAATACCCACTTAACTCATAGAATTACTTTTCGCAGAAACAACACGCAATATTTGCAAAAGGCACCTATTAACATTTGCGAGTATACAAGCCACGGTGAATATTGTGCTAACCATGCATATCTAAAAACTCTGTTTCCCTCACTGTCAGCTCTAAAATCATAATTTCTATCAAGGGTCCAACAATAACGAATCAGCTGCAATTTCAACTTATTTTAAAGGTCGTATGTCCAGACATACCTTCCAATATCCAATTTAGGAAATGAATAAGTGTCAGCGACAATCAAATTAGGAACAGTTGCTTCAGTTGTGTCTGGCTGTTCAACGTTTACTGTTGTCATCAATGCCAATAATAAGTCAGATGCTGCAGACGTCCCAAAATCTTCTAATAACGGCATTTCGGAATCCCGCGATTGGTCTAATTTTCAATTTTTTTTTAGCCTGTAAATAAATTTCTGATATCCATCCTTGGTAATCCTGCAGTTTCTACACGTATATTATTTCACAGCAAAATTTCAATTTTCTTGTGAGAACTTACGTTTTTAATTTATTAAATGCATTAATAAATGTTGAATTTTAGCTATTTCAGCACTAATTTGTAAGTCTTATTAATTTCTAAGGCTTTTTTCGACCCTTATTCTATACTGAACTTGAATTTAATTGAAATATGTACCTGTATGGCATTGTCAGTTAAAATATAAAAGTGGTGTTTTTTTGCCCCCCCCCTGGACAAATTCCTAGCGACGCCCATGGGTACTATAGTTGCCTAGTGACAATCAAAGCTTCTCCCGACCAAACTTTAGTACAATACACATCAGTTTCATGCCCTAGAATAGTTCTCGAGAAGGCAAAGATAAGAACAAGAAAAATGTATTGAGTTTATAACCTCAAAGGATTTTTTAAATTTTGTACAAGAAAACATGTTTTTAAAAATATTTTTGTCATTACATAAAGAGTTTGATAATTTAATGATTTGTTTTTATCGTTTATTTTGTAATGGAGTTTAGCTTATACATGTACATTAAACAAATAACTGTTTTGGTTTTCAATCCCTTATTTGGACGCAATAATCTTCTGTATTGAAGGAGCGTCTGTATCAGATAAGATGAAGTACTGATGTACATTTTGTTTTTTAGCGTGTGTACATTTGACTTTGCTTTTGCTCACCGCGTTTCACCGAATGTTTTAGTTTTCATATAAAGAAAGAACCAATCTATAGAATATTGTAACTGACTAGAGGGTGACTTCACAGATAGTAGATATCTAAGAAAGGAAGTACTTTAAATACATCAATACTTTACAGAACGGCTGCGTTGAGCAAAACTAATGACGTCATTTACAATTGTTAAAGTATTTTATTTAAGAAATGGGGGGGGTCGTTTTGTATTTAATTTTTACTTTATGTTAATCTAAATCTTCACTCTAAATAATTATGTAATTATGCTATTCATGTGATAAGGTAAAAATTATTATTTTCGGCCTTTTTGTAAATCCCTTATATTAACTTAACCGTCTTGTCTGTCGTGATCTCTTGGTCGGCCGGGCGGAAAAACAAAAGTCAAAAATGACCCACTTTCCGTGATGCTATCTAGCTGAAATATTGCACATATGCTTATGTCACCTAACAATGCTTTGTATCAAAAGCTCAGATCGATGGAATGTACCGTAATTAAATTTATTCATTTTAAGTTTATCTATATATAACTATATGTAGTCGTCTGCTATTGTTTACATCCACGTGTCACTTGAGTTCACGCTAGCCATCGATGACCACATTTCGTGTTTTACAACCAAAGAGAGTTCACTCAGTTTCAGTCAGTAATGTTTGTCGCGTTTGAACATAATCAATAGTTTTAGTCATCATATGTAAGGGATTTATAGTTAAAAACGTTGTTTTTACGGGTTGTTTAATTTGGGGGTTACTGTTCTATATATAATTTGTCGTGACGTCCATTAAAGAACACATAATACGCAATAACATTAGTTTTTCAAGGGACATAATTTTATTTTAAATAATTTTAATCTTTTTTTTAATCATTAAATTGAATAAATAATTGCTAATATTGTAGATTATTTATTGTAATACAAGATGTTTGGTAATATGTAAAGAAACGAAAATAAAATATTGCCTAAATTTCACTATTTTGCAATTAAATTTCTTCATATCTAAAATAACTGTAAACTTTTTTATTTAGACATTTATACAAATTTAATTATTTAGGGACCTCATTTCCTTTACCAAAATTAGATTCGCTATTTCTAGCATTTAAAGTGTCACAACACTTTATTCGCTCCTCCAAATAAGATTACGTAGTCTGTACATCTGACGAACATTGCACCAACATTATCAATTCTCGCTTCTAGACATGTCATTAATGAATTTTACCAACAGTGAATGTTTTATATTTAATAAGGAATATGTGTAATATCTTTGCATTAGATAATACTGACTTATTATGCTTTGAAACTAGAATTTCAGTGATATTTATCCACTATCCTACCTCGTATGAAATAGTAATATAACATTTCTGCACAATATCTGTATACAAGTCATTTTATTATGTGAATATATGTATAATTAATTTCTGAATGTTAAACATTAAAATTTGTGTTTCTGAAATATCCCTGACATGACTTATTTCAGTTTGATAAATTAATCGTTAATTTCCGCAGCCCTACATATAATACATGAACAATAGCTCAGGTCTAATACAAAGCAAGCGAAATACAACTCATTGGTATTTTTGGATTTTATTTCATATATAAAAATAGAAATTACATATATACTATGGCTATATTGATATGGTAAAATTAAGGCAATTACTGATGGAGATAATAAGTTTGTTGTCTGCTCTGTCCAACAGTAATGTAAATGTCATCTTATCTAAAACAGTAAGCAACAAAATAGCGTTATTCTGAATTTTTGCATTTGAAGTACAACTAAATAATAAATGATCATGAATTATTAAAAGTTTCAAAAATAGACCAGTGCACATGAAAAAGAATTTTTAAAAAAAATTTCAGCTTATTAGACACCACAAATTAAATTAATAACATAGCCAAAAGTCTAGACGTAGAGTTATAATCCAATTTTTTCATTACGTTCAGTTGGACTCTGCTTACTGTAATTTGTAATTACTTATTTCTATTTATTTAAGATACTACTATTTATTCAATACACTTTTTTTGCATTATCGTATAATGATATACAATATAAATTATAAAATTATTATTATTATTATTTAAAAAATATAAATAACATATTTCATATTATAGCTCAGGCCTATGAATATAACCTAAACTAATATTGCTACTATTAATATTTCTGTTTTTAACTAGCGGATGTACAAGACAAAACAACTATAAAAAGAATACGTGTAAAATGTTCTATCCCATTTAAAAGGATCAAGGATCAGTATGCTGGGGTACTGATAGTTACAGGTTTATATCTCTATAAAGAAAGGATTTGCTCGCTGGTCAAAGGATACCTCTGAGTCAACCCAGCTCCGATTGGTCAACTGACACTATGCCTATGTCTAAAATTAAAGTACAATTTATATGCATCATATTATTCTAAACTGCTTATTACTTGCTTTCTACAGTAAAATATCCACATACCGATATACGCGTTCTTTACATCAGTGCTTCTCAAAGTGGTGGTCCTCGGATCGGTGCCTGTCCGTTGGTTATCTGCTGAAGGTCCGCAGAAATTATCAAGAAAGGACCGAAAAATCTTGTTATATTCCTCCATTTTCACCCATTAATAATAACCTTATAGAATATGTCAATTTCTTAGCAGTAAGCACATTAAAAATAAAACTAAAATAAATAAATTACATTTCACTACAAGGTCAGTAATGGTAAAATAGTTCACTGGTCCCTGATACAATGGACACAAATTCCTGCCGGTCCGCAATACTAAAAAGTTTTAGAAGCACTGCTTTATATTGTTTGTATTCTACAGACCTGTTGATTTTGCGTTTTCTTGAATCTCAGTATTTAACAATGAACTGAAATTGTGAGCAGATTACAAATATTTGTACAATATGATGTCACGTGATCAGATGGTCAGCAGTGAAAGGCTTTGGCCTTTAAGTGACATCTAACTTACTTATTTGTAACAAATGGCGTCATAGAAAGCTTAATACCTGTGCAATTAAATAGAAAAAAAAATTGAACATATACTTCCTTTTGATTATATAAATAATGAATGTTTCAGCATGTGACAATTAACTATATACATAGCCCGATGAGTTTTTTCTAACAGTCAAATGGTCACAACTAACTTTCATAGCGTATGTTCTATTACAGGCGAAATATTTGGATATTAAATGAATGTATAATAATAAGTTTGTAAACATTTAATTTTACTTTTAAATGTTCATTGGGGAGAAACAAAATGAGTTGGTATGAAAGTGAATACTTTAATAAGATCATCTAGATTTTAAGGAATTTCTAAAAAGGAACGAAATAAAGTGACAACCTCTTTAAAGGATATCAGTTTGAAAGTAACATCACGCAATATAATTTAACAACAAATTAATTATAATTGTAAAATACATTTTAAAAATACAAGATTTACATCAAGGTTAATTACCAAGTTGTTTTCAACAATAAAAATATATAATTATAGTATATGCAAAAATGTTATTTGTTTGTTTTGCACATACTTTTTTTTTCAACAAGCGATATTTACGTCACTAAACATATGAAGACTTCAGGGGAAGAAACGGCTATGTGACATTGTTGATAATGGCTGTCGATCATGTGGCAGCTCAGAGGTGACGGTCTGATAGAAAGCTTGGCGGGTATATGTATATAGAAACTCCAATTCATTTGGAAAAGTATCTTTATACCGATGTCTTCTTGATGAGGCTTGTCTGTGATAAATTGAGCTTATCTTTATACCGATGTCTGCTTGATGAGGCTTGTCTGTGATAAATTGAGCTTATCTTTATACCGATGTCTGATTGATTAGGCTTGCTTGTGATGAATTGAGCCGGGTCATAAGAGCGTAGAGCTCGACCCCAAAAGGAGAATACTATGTATTTATTTTAATACAACGATATTTCATGAAATTGCTTTATATGACTTATTTGGGTTTCAGAGTTTTGATTAATAGAAATAATATAAAATTTAAGAGAATTTGATGGTTCTAAAACACAAATTGAGAGGGACACAGCTGGAAGAAATTTGAATAGACAAAGATAATTAAGATAGATATACAGCGTAACATTACATGCAACAATAAACAAAACAATAGCTTTGGACAGAGTTAATGACGTCTTTTAATATTATTTGAATTAGATATAACAACACACAAAAATGGCTGCCATTTTTTAAAAATATTTTTTTTATTATTATTACGAGCGAAATGCCCGTGCTATGCTACGGGGTAGGCATAATTAAAAATAACTTTATTTGGTTTTGGGTCTCATATTCCCCTTAAAAATGAGTGTAAATGCATCATGAAATTAGGATTGTGATAAATCAAACCCCTTCCTTATAATAATTTTTGGACACTGTTTTTCAACCTATTGTTGCAAATTTACCATCATATATTAAGGACACTAGCCATATGATAAAATCTCTGGCTTCCTTGGCTTTACCTAATGAGGATCATATACTATTTACAATGGACGTTTCTTCATTGTACACGTCAATTCCTCATGCTGATGGCCTCTCTGCAATCTCATTTTTTCTTAACAAGAAGGCGAATCTCAAGATCCCCGCAGGTGCCATACTACGATTGACTGAGTTGGTTCTTAATTTAAACTCGTTTGAGTTCAACGGGCAGTTTTTTGATCAAATTAGTGGAGTTGCTATGGGAACGAAGATGGGACCAAGTTACGTATGCATATTTATGGGCCATTTAGAACACCTATGGAGTGAAAATTACAAAGGTATCTCTCCAGAGTACTACAGGAGATACATTGACGATGGTATAGGAATAACAAAAATGGACATGCAACAATTGCAAAGTTTCATTGACTTCGTTAGTAATTTCCATTGTTCAATCAAATTTACTTCAACCATCCATAGGAGTGCTGTCAATGTTTTGGACATTCAAATTAAATTAAACGAAAACAAAATATCAACATCAATATTTTACAAGTCTACAGACAGCCATAGTTTCCTTATGTACACATCGTCCCATCCTCAATCATGTAAGAACGCTATTCCATTTTCGCAACTATTGAGACTTAAAAGACTCTGCAGTGATGAAGCAGACTTTTTAGAGAAATGTCATGAAATGCTGGATTTTTTTCGAAGGAGGTCATACCCGGAAACAGTTTTAATATCCGCTATCAATCGAATTAAAGGCATGACCAGACAGGAGACATTTTCATCATCTGGTTCTGATCAATGTGATCGATCCAAATTTATGTTAACTTTTCATCCCCATAATTTTATAGCCCGCCAGGTAATTCTCAAAAACCGAACAATCCTCATGGCTGACCCTCTAACTCAGCAAGTCTTCAAAAAACCTCCTATTTTTGCTTTCCGGAGAGATAGAAGCCTGAGAGATATACTTGTAAGAAGTCACCTTCCCACAATGAAAGCACATATTGGAACAAAAGGTTGCAACAGTAACCGATGCAATACTTGTCCATATGTGATTGAAATTAACCAGGTTTCTTTCCCTCTTGAAAACTTCATAATAAAATATGGATTCACTTGCACTAGTCGCAACGTGATTTATGCAATTCTTTGCAAGAGGTGTAATAAAATTTACGTGGGCGAGACAGGTCGTCGTCTTGGAGATCGGTTTCGAGAACACCTGTATAATATTAATAAACAGGCTCAATGTCCTGTATCTAAACATTTTAACAGTGTTGACCATGACGGTATTTCAGATGTTGCAGTTACTGGTATTTTATATACAAACAATGCCCATGATAGGATCCACATGGAAAATAAACTTAGAAAACGATTTGGTACGTTGGCTCCATATGGAATTAACCAAATTCACAATTTTACCTAACTGCAGAATCTTTTTCCCGTTGTGGTTTTAACGGTAACTTTAGATACTTCCTCCTTTTTCCTACATCCTGTGTCCTTGTTTGTTTTTGTTTTTCCTTTCATTTTATTTTACATGAATATTTTAAATTATTTTATGATATAACATGTTTTAAGAAATTAAATATATGTAAGTACCTATTTTATGTTATTGTACTGATGAAGGCATTAGCCGAAACGTCTATTGTCGTTTTAGTTTAAAATAAAGCTCAAATTTATTGTTTTAATTGCACAATTTGTTTGTGTATTTTGTATTTCCTTATAATAAACACGATATGTGTGTCGAGATAATAGAAAATTTAATGAATTTAAATATTACCCATCAATGTTGGTATTTCTGCTTTAATAACGAATGCTTTTCTCTATACGCTCCACCAGAATATCATAGGTCTTTGTAGGTTATAAAAATCTAATGGGCAATGCTCAATTTCTTTTAACATGAATAAATAAAATATTTTCATATGATCCCTGTAGTCGTAGGTAACAACTCTCAAAAACAGCAATTCTATTTTATAGTTTAAGCATTAAATTAGTTAAAAATTAATAGGATATTGTTTGAGCCAGATAATATTTATGTGAATATTTATGCTTAGTGGTGGGTGGAAATAGGGTTTATTGGTTTAAAAGACACATTTTGTTTTCACATGAATAATTACATAAAAACAATGTTTTTTTTTAAATTCTGAGAGATTGATTTTCTAATAAATTATTATGTTATTTTAAATAACTTCCCATTCTATTCTTCTAGTAATAACAAACAATAAATTGGCAGATACTTGTTCCGCTACAATGATGGATTATTGTAATTACATAATGTTTACATGTTATCTATTTATTAGAGCAATTACGGTATACTTGGCATCGGCACTAGTTACACAGTATTTCCGAGAATACGAAAATCGGCCGATACCTAAACAATATCATAGCACATGGCTAGTGTATCGTGGCTGTACATATTAATACTAGGACTTTTTAGGCTATTTCAAAACCAGTTTCGGGGTCGATACATTAATTTGTCGAGATAATGTAAATCTAAATGATAGGGTTTTTTTCGTTTTTTTTTATTGACGTAAAAAAAATATCGGTGACGTCAATATGGGGATCTTTACATGCTACCGATACCGACATTGCCGATATCGAGATATCGGTGCCGATATATCGGTAGACCCCTACATATAATACACACATTTGGTCTCACGGCGAGCACCATTACGAATACATATAATACATACATTTGGTCTCAGGGTAAGCACCATTACGCATACATATAATACATACATTTGGTCTCATGGCAAGAACCATTACGCATACATATAATACATACATTTGGTCTCAGGGTAAGCATCATTACGCATACATATAATACATACATTTGGTCTCAGGGTGAGCACCATTGCACATACATATAATACATACATTTGGTCTCAGGGTAAGCATCATTACGCATACATATAATACATACATTTGGTCTCAGGGTGAGCACCATTGCACATACATATAATACATACATTTGGTCTCAGGGTAAGCACCATTACACATACACATAAGACATACACTTCACCACTGTTACCATGGAACAACCAGCTCCCACACGTCCATAATTCATCGTTTACTTTCTAATATTTATTACACCATTCAACATTTTACTTACATATACCCCTAATAATTTTTTTCATCATCATGAAAAGTTCTATGAAGGTCCGAAAATATGAAGAGACCTAAGAAAAACAAGATATTAAATGTTATTTGAAACAATCATCTTGTAGGTTTAGTAATCCCCCACCCCTCCCCCTTTTTATTGTAATACAAATAAGTTTATTGCACTAGATTAGTTCCCGAGAAGTTATATAAAAACAAGAAAGTTGTATTGCTTTTATAAACTCAATGGAGCCTATTATTTTTATACAAGAAACCGTTCAATTTAAAATAATTTGTGTCATTACATACATGTTTTATTTAATTAATCATTTTTTTATCGTATATTTCCAAATAGAGTTTAGCATAAACATGTACTAATAATTTACAATAACTAAATGTTAAGGTTTTCTGTCCCTGTTTTGGATTTCAATTTCAAGGCACATATGTACATTCTGTTGTTTAATTTAACTTGTGTACATTTGACTTTGATTGGCGTACAACGCTTTACCGAATGTTTTAGTTTTCATATAAAGAAATAAAAACATCTATAAACGATTGTAGCTGAATAGAGGTTGCATAAACATATAGAATATAACTAGGATATAAAGTATCTTAAATACGTGAATATTCCACAACACGTTGAGTAGAGCAAAAGTAAGGACGTCATTTATAATTATTTAAACATTTTATAAACCAAAAGAATGTCGCTTTGTATTTATATTTTTAATCTAAATATGTTAATAATCTAATATGTTAATCTAAATTTTAACTTTAAATAATTGTGTAATTATAATGTCAATAGGATAACGTAACAATTATTATTTTCGGCCTTTGATTTTTTGTAATTTCTCTATAAATAATTTATCGTGATGTATATGCCACAATAACAAATATGCAATAAGTTTCCATGTGTCACGGGATATAATTCTTTTTAAAAGAATTTTAGTTTTAATTATCTAGAACTTACAAAAATATTTAAATATATTGTATTTTTGATGTTGCAATACAATATGATTAAAAATTTGTAAAACAAAAAAATGATTAAATATGCATAATTTCAATAATTTGCATTTAAACATATTGGTATTTAAAATAGTTGTAAACTTTTTTGTCCTGATATTTATTAAAATTCAATTCTCGTGGGAATTGTGTTCCGTCATATAAATTGATACACATGTAGTTTTTATCTAAAAGTGTCATTACACTTTTTATCGTTCTGCTAAATATGACTATTTATTGTTTAAATTAAGATATTAGCAAATGACACCAAAATTTTAATTTCTTTTTACTAGATATAGACCACAGTTTATAAACTGTAGTTATCAACAAAGATGTAGGGTGTGTTGTATAGAAAGAGCGTGAGTAAAAGATAGACGTATTGCAAATGTCATGTAGGTATTTAGTGTAATGTATAATTATGATCGTATTTTATATCAGAAAGCTGAATAAATATTTTATACAACAGCCTTATTTTTCGGTTCTATAATAATAAAACACTATTACTATTATAATATATAAACTGTCGGTGCCTGGTGACCAGTTTCGGCTGTGATGTAGTCTATAAAAATTGCACGTCTGGATGGTTAATTCTCCTTGTCTCCCTAAAACCCTTGTTCAATTTTAACTATAGAAAGATTGCATACAAATCTCATTTGACATTGTACAGTCAACATCCACACTGGACAAAAATAATTAGAAAATTCATTTAAATAAAACGTGCGCTATAAAAGTTAGTATTTTGTCCTACAACTAATTAATTTATGTCTCCCCCTCTATCTCCCTCTCTCTATTTCTCTCTCTCTCTCCCTTTCTCTATTTCTGTCTCTCTCTCCCTCTTTCTATTTCTCTCTCTCTCCCTCTTTCTCTTCACCTCTGTCTCTCCCTCTCTCTATTTCTGTCTCTCTCTCCCTCTCTCTTTCTTTCTCTCTCTCATACATATATGTATGGTATTATACCCGTTTCACCATGGCCATATATGTCAGGTATTATACCCGTTTCACCATGGCCATATATGTCATGTATTATACCCGTTTCACCATGGCCATATATGCCAGGTATTATACCCGTTTCACCATGGCCATATATGCCAGTTATTATACCCGTTTCACCATGGCCATATATCTCAGGTATTAAACCCGTTTCACCATGGCCTGTATTATGGATCCGATTTTGTACCCCACTCAGTATGATCCCTCTCCATAATATGATCCCTTTAAATGTCAAATTCCTCTCTTCCATACTTTTTTCTGATAACATACAAGTTGTGATCACGTGACATAATAGTATCACATACCATGGTTAATCCCTCTTCCGGATATGATACCAGATAACATTATTATTATCCCATTGAACAAAGTGACCACAAAAGCCGTGGCTACTAACTTTGACTCATGTTCAATTGATTTGTAACACAACATTGTTGTTTAAAACTAGTATAAACATTTTATTAAACGGAAATTAAATATTGGCTTCTACATTAGGAATTGTTTTATGAGTTTTATTCCAGTATTATTATAGTATTTAAATATGTGTGTACCAAATTTATTCTACATAGTATTTAAATATGTGTGTACCAATTTTATTCCATATAATATTCCAATACTTGTGTCCAAAGTTTATTCCATATAATATTTACATATGTGTGTCCAAAGTTTATTCCATATAATATTTAAATATGTGTGTACCAATTTTATTCCACATAATATTCAAATATGTGTGTACAAAATTTATTCCATATGGTATTTAAATATGTGTACCAAGCTTATTCCATATAGTATTTAAATGTGTGTGTACAAAGTTTATTCCATATATTATTTAAATATGTGTGTACCAAGTTCATTTCATATAGTATTAAATATGTGTGTACTAAGTTTATTCCATATTGTATTGAAATATGTGTGAACAAATATTCATCTATAACCATCCACATGGTCGTTTGCCAAAGTTTAAAATTATATTTAAGTAAATTATTTAAGAGAATATGACATAAATGTTCCGAGGGACCTAACGATGCAAGATGTAAATTTCAAAACTCCACGTAGATGTTCTTCTCTATTAGGGTGATATTTGTGTCAGTATTTGTCAATATCGTATAAGATGGTGAATAAACTCTCAACTGTTTACAAAGAAAAGTTTTTGGATCCTTAGTTCAATGCCCTATAAAATTTTGATATGGACAAATTGGTTTATATACTAAGTTTGGTGAAGATCCATCCATTTACTCAGTAGTCAATCTTTAAATAGATATAAGATCCATCCATTTACTCGGTAGTCAATCTTTAAATAGATATAAGATCCATCCATTTACTCGGTAGTCAATCTTTAAATAGATATAAGATCCATCCATTTACTCGGTAGTCAATCTTTAAATAGATATAAGATCCATCCATTTACTCGGTAGTCAATCTTTAAATAGATATAAGATCCATCCATTTACTCGGTAGTGAATCTTTAAATAGATATAAGATCCATCCATTTACTCGGTAGTCAATCTTTAAATAGATATAAGATCCATCCATTTACTCGGTAGTCAATCTTTAAATAGATATAAGATCCATCCATTTACTCAGTAGTCAATCTTTAAATAGATATAAGATCCATCCATTTACTCAGTAGCCAATCTTTAAATAGATATAAGATCCATCCATTTACTCAGTAGCCAATCTTTAAATAGATATAAGATCCATCCATTTACTCAGTAGCCAATCTTTAAATAGATATAAGATCCATCCATTTACTCAGTAGCCAATCTTTAAATAATTATCTTAAAGCTCATCAAAAAGAAAAGACTAACTATATCATAGGCCCCGACCTCAAATAGTTTGATATTATGAGTTTAAATCCATATAATATATTAATATGGGCAATGATGTTTGTGTGTTCTACTTACGTTCTGGATCCATTCATCCACCCGGTAACACATATTGTTAAATGCTTTCATGTAAAACACTTAAAAAGATTTTATTTTTAAAAATATAACAAAAGATATTATAACGAGATATTGAAGTAATTATAATAATTGTAATAATATAAACGAAATAAGCTAACTCTTTTTCCATTTCTTTAAACAAATATCAAGAGCTAATAACCATATCAATTTGAATAATATTAACATCTATGACATGCCAGAAAGAATAAATCAGTGAAACTTAATTTATATACGTCTTTTCATTTTTATAAAACATAGAAATAAATCACACTCGATTTTAGTAACATTTTACAATTTTTAACATTGTTGATTTATCATATGTAAATTATTGAAAGCTATAGTTTTCCTTTTTTATCACAAGCTTATACACCTAAGCACAACTGTCCTTGTCATTGCCTTGCTTTTCCAAATATGAGAGTGGTAAACCACATGATGCCGATCCTAAATCTTGGGATATAACGAAATTACTCAGTGCAGCCAGCGCTACGTTTTTTAACCTAGATATAGGCTTTTTCGACCTTGTCTAAATTTCTAGGTTTTTTATTTAAAAAATAGCCATAATCTAGGTTTTTCTTTAAAAATGTAAATAAACGATGTTTAAGTACACAATTTACTAAATATTTGCAATTAATATCGTAAATAAATTCGATTTTTCAAAAATAAAATTAAGCATCAGGTGACAACAGTTTTTTTTCACCCGCTCTGTCACATTACATTATGATATCTATACCTCTATCATACTATCCAACTGAATTGAAAAGATGGCGCTGCTGCGGTGCCATCTGTCTAAAGAAATCTGGTGCAAGTTTAAACAGCTTAAATGAGCCAAAATATTCAATTTTATTAGACCTCATGACAAACTTAACAGCTCTACCATTTTCTTGTGCCTGCGTTGAGAGAATAGTCTTTCAGGTATTCATGGTATAAACCAAAGATAATGTAATACAGCCCTCAGATAGTCATAGTTATAAAGACATTTTTCCTATTCTGTATAAAACAACAATTGGAATTGGAATGGGTTACCTGATCAAAAAAGGAAAGCCAAAACTCAATCAACATTTAAAACTCTATCAGCATTTAAAACTCAAATAAAAATGCAAGACTAGATAAAAGTAGTACTCAATAATATTCTGTATAAAAGGAGCGTCTGTAATAGATAAAATAATAATATTGCCAAGAATTCTGATGAGATTGCTAATAAGATTTATAAGGAAGACGACATAAGTTATGAATAAACGCAGATGTAAGTATATTTTACAAATAGTTACGTACAACATACAAATTAATACATTAGCGGCTTAGCGGCCGTCCATAAATGACGACACGCATCTAAAAGGCAGTTAAACAAGAGCGTAGAAAGCAATAATCATCTGTAATACAATAAAGTAGAAAGCAAAAATCATCTGTAATACAAGAGCGTAGAAAGTAATACTCCTCTGTAATACAAGAGCGTAGAAAGCAATAATCCTTTGTAAAGAACGGTCGTCTGTAAAAACTGTAATGTCCCCGGGTCGCTTCCTCTTGTTCTACTTTGACCTCCACTGTGTTCGGAACCCCTGCCTAGAAAATTGGAATTGGTTGTTGATATTCTGTTCAGTACATTACAGGAAATCTCCATTTTGTGTAGAAGTTATATTTACTTTTATGTAGATCTTTATTTTATATTTATTATTATTATTATTATTTAAATTTTAAATCACCCTCAATACGTTTCTTTCTCTTTCCTATAAAATTGAGTATATTTGAAAGAAAAGAACAAAGAAATGTGTTCAATTCCAGAAGAAGAAAAAACAATTTTGGTTAAATCTACAAATAATATAGTACTTATGGGTAATTTATGTTGACATCGTGCTGCACCACAGAGCACCGGTGCTCACGTATTTTATGTCAGATTTCTCTTGAGAAAACTTATCTTTTGAGATAAATAACATTATTTTAATTTTTGAAAGTCGCTGTTAAAGTAAATTAAAAAGCCATAAGATATTGTACTATTGACTTGTGTTACTCAAATGTTTATGGTTGTGTGACTTATTTTAGCAAATAAAATGAAATTGGAAAGGAAAAATGAAGGGTTTAATGTCTGTCTTTTCTGATTATTAAAACAATGAAATTATTTCATTTTTATTATTTATATAATTGTCTAATTGTTTCAAGATACACACCACAAATACTGAAGATATTATCTTATTCAAGTGGCATTCCACTTGTTTTCGCTCACTACAATAAGAGAAAATGGAATTAATAAATATTTAGACATAACATTTTAATGAGCTTTATAAATATGTTTTAAATATATGTAAGAATTGCCTTCGAGCGAATAGCAGCTAATGACTAAGTTGTTGTTATTAGACATGTCAAACCACCAGCCTGCCATGGAAGAGAATGAAACACACCATCAAATAATGAAGTAATGTTCAATGTTCGCAATGAGATAATAATTAACATAAATATATTCAACTTTAAAATGAAAAAGGGTAAAACAAAAAGGAGCCTAATAAAAATGTCGGTTCCATTAATTATCAATATACATGTATATAATATTATCTCTACATATTTATAGCCATAAACACTCATTCATTCTAGGCCATGACAATTCGATACATTGTTTTGTATGCTGATAAAATTTATATTTAAAAAAAAATATTTTGTTTTTGCTTCTATGAGTTATATGAAAATAGTTTAAGTGTAATCTACTGTGTAAATGAATGAATCTTAACCAAAAATGGTTTAAAAAACGTGTTTGCCCATTTTAATATATGTTATGGCATTAAACTCGAAATGTCTATCCATTTGGGGTTGGAGGCCCCAAAGTTTTTTTTCATTAATGTTAAAGATTTTATTTTCATTTCAATTTTACACGATTTTGACAAATATTGACACATATATTGACGCATCGTTTCAAAATGTATTTACAAAATTAATGAAACAACATGTGTTTTAATGATTAGCGTAGCTTATGTGTAATGTACTATCCTTTATGTTGTTATTATGGTATGAATGGTTATTTAATTATTATATGTATGTTATGATCTCCATGTAAAGCGCTGTGAGCCCGGTTCCCCACTGGGATACAGCACTATATAAATTATCAATTATTATTATTTTATCCATTACACAGAGCAGGTTGGCCAGGTATTACACTGGTGTAACCTTGACAAATTATATTGACACAAAATTGTTTTTGAAACATGCCAATTTTTAAGTAGGAAATGCGGCTTTTTTTTCTTTTTTTCCGGGGGGGGGGAGAGAAGCTTTGTGACGTCATATTTGTTTATTTTTAGCGTGTCTAGGCTTTTCTTTCGGATCTAGGTTTTTTTTTGCCATTTTGGCTCGGTTTTTCCCAAAATTGTCACTGGCAGCACTGGAAATACTAGATCCGGTTATCTCTTGAACAAACTTTACTACTACAATTCAACTATTGCTACTCCTAGCGCCGTTTTTTGATGAGGTCACGTGACTTTGGACGATTTTTCACCCCCTACCCCTCGTCTTACGTCATCACAAAAACTTAGACCCCCTCCAATATGACCTCACAAAGCTTTTCAGCCCCTCTTTTCATTAAACGTCAAATTTCTATTTGAAGATGAACATGTTTCAAATCACATTTTTGTTATTTAAGCGTGTATTTAGTGTAGGCTGCACTCTAACATTGTAACACGAGGACAGCTTTTTACAACGTCATTAAATAATTGAAAGCAATCAAATACAGTGGAACCTCGGTTAACGTCCTCTGTCCGTGCCAGACTCTTAAACGTATACCAAATTGGATGTCAATCAAACGTATTTTTCTGTAAGAAATAGAGGGAAAATTAATTTATTCGTTTACATTGGAACAAAGTCCTATTGTTATTTACGTACAGAGGCGTAACAAGATGTTTGACGCCCTTGGCTAATTTATTTTTGGAACCCTTTATTTAAATACAAATTTAAAAATTAGAGATTTAGTGGCGCCCTTGGCAACTGCCCCAATTCCAAGCCGTTGTTACGCCACTGTTTACGCATAATAAATATGTGGCTGTGTTAAAAAAATAAACTAAATTAATACAAAAATACATAGTTAAAAGGACTTAGATGAAAGTTTTTTCTTTTCTGTTATCCAGATCAAAAGCAATTTTTCAAAATTCTCTAATGTCATTGAGCTATGTTTTGTTTTGATTTCACCCCCTTCGTTAAAAATTCACATTTAATAAATTCTTTGTTTTTCACAATCAAAGAAATTGCCCATCTCCCCTTATCGGTATGCTGCAACTAAGTCCCAGACACACACTGCAATTTCATTCTTTAAAAGAGTCTCTTTTTTTCATCGCCCTGTTGATCCTAATCATATTTGTTAGTTGCTTGGCTCGTCTAATTAACATTTTTAGAACTCATGTTAAGTTAATTTACTCATACCGTACATACTCGTTCTAAAGCCGACTTTTTTGGACAAAATCTAGGGGGAAATGTTTGGGGGCCGGCTTATGAACGAACGGCTATATAACGAGTAAATACGGTAATTTACGAGAAATCCATAAAATCACGTGATAATTGTTTATTGGTTGATTCGTTCACTGTATGATAACAACTTCCGTAATAAAACACTTTAGAAAGTTATGTATGCGCGATGTGTCATTTTGACTCACAAGGGCCGTCCATAAATGACGTCGAGCATCGGGGAGAGAAGAGTCTCAAATTTTGTAACGAGGGGAAGGAGGTGTTTAAGAAACGTGACGGCACATCAAAACACATAACTTTAAATAAAAGTTGCACTGAAATATTTGATTGCTTACAATTTATTTAAATACATTTTTAGTTGTTTCAATGTGTTATGACAAACAGTGTAGCCTGACATTAAATACAAACTTTAATGACAATAAAGTGATTTAGACCATGTTCATTTTCAAATAAGAAATACGGCTTTTATTTAAGAGGAGGGTCAAGATTTTGTTACGTTATATTTAAGGGATAAGTACTAACTTTTGAGACGTTACACCACTTTGGACGACCCCAAACAAGTTCTACCACGACGATTGTATTACATTTTGGACGACCCCAAACAAGTTCTACCACGACGATTGTATTCTAATAAAGGTCTTTCTTATGACCATCATTCTTTAAGGAACTTTGAGTAAGTCTTGATTACAAAAAAGCCATGAGGACGAGATTATGTCACTTCCTCTGAGCGTGAATACTTACCTTGCACAAGGTCAACCTTAAGCAGATTGAAGATCAACCCTGATCACGAGGCCTTCACAGCAGACGGGTTAGTTACGATAGTTCAGATTTTATCACCATATTATATCGAATTAGAATATAGTCATCGATAGTAGAAATAGGCCTACAAAGGAATATATCTGTAGTGGATTTGACATCATTTTAAGATGTTAATTAAAATAACTCTCAGTTATTTTTTTTAAATTAAACCTAAAAACTATGTTTAAAAAAATAACAACAATCGCCACCATCACACTGAACCTGAAAGTCCAACCTTGGACTTTAAACAAACAGGGAACGATTCTTATTGAATGTAATGGCACTAATGCTTTCAATGTACCTCTAGAGGTAATAATGAAATAGCTGAATTGTGAACATGTGGAAGCCCTTTACAACCTGGAGGTGACATACCGTTGGTAATAATGAAATAGCTCAACTCCAATGTTGGTTTGAATTGGGAACACGTGGAAGCCCTTTACAACCTGGAGGTGACATACCGTTGATTATAATGAAATAGCTCAACTCCAATGTTGGTTTTAATTGGGAACACGTGGAAGCCCTTTACAACCTGGAGGTGACATACCGTTGGTAATAATGAAATAGCTCAACTCCAATATTGGTTTGAATTGGGAACACGTGGAAGCCCTTTACAACCTGGAGCTGACATACCGTTGGTAATAATGAAATAGCTCAACTCCAATGTTGGTTTGAATTGGGAACACGTGGAAGCCCTTTACAACCTGGAGGTGACATACCGTTGGTAATAATGAAATAGCTCAACTCCAATGTTGGTTTGAATTGGGAACACGTGGAAGCCCTTTACAACCTGGAGGTGACATACCGTTGGTAATAATGAAATAGCTCAACTCCAATGTTGGTTTGAATTGGGAACACGTGGAAGCCCTTTACAACCTGGAGGTGACATACCGTTCGTAATAATGTAATAGCTCTACTCCAATGTTGGTTTGAATTGGGAACACGTGGAAGCCCTTTACAACCTGGAGGTGACATACCGTTGGTAATAATGAAATAGCTCAACTCCAATGTTGGTTTGAATTAGGAACACGTGGAAGCCCTTTACAACCTGGAGGTGACATACCGTTGGTGATAATGAAATAGCTCAACTCCAATGTTGGTTTGAATTGGGAACACGTGGAAGCCCTTTACAACCTGGAGGTGACATACCGTTGGTAATAATGAAATAGCTCAACTCCAATGTTGGTTTGAATTGGGAACACGTGGAAGCCCTTTACAACCTGGAGGTGACATACCGTTGGTAATAATGAAATAGCTCAACTCCAATGTTGGTTTGAATTGGGAACACGTGGAAGCCCTTTACAACCTCGAGGTGACATACCGTTGGTGATAATGAAATAGCTCAACTCCAATGTTGGTTTGAATTGGGAACACGTGGAAGCCCTTTACAACCTGGAGGTGACATACCGTTGGTAATAATGAAATAGCTCAACTCCAATGTTGGTTTGAATTGGGAACACGTGGAAGCCCTTTACAACCTGGAGGTGACATACCGTTGGTAATAATGAAATAGCTCAACTCCAATGTTGGTTTGGATTGGGAACACGTGGAAGCCCTTTACAACCTGGAGGTGACATACCGTTGGTAATAATGTAATAGCTCAACTCCAATGTTGGTTTGAATTGGGAACACGTGGAAGCCCTTTACAACCTGGAGGTGACATACCGTTGGTAATAATGTAATAGCTCAACTCCAATGTTGGTTTGAATTGGGAACACGTGGAAGCCCTTTACAACCTGGAGGTGACATACCGTTGGTAATAATGTAATAGCTCAACTCCAATGTTGGTTTGAATTGGGAACACGTGGAAGCCCCCACAACCTGGAGGTGACATACCGTTGGTAATAATGAAATAGCTCAACTCCAATGTTGGTTTGAATTGGAAAACACGTGGAAGCCCTTTACAACCTGGAGGTGACATACCGTTGGTAATAATGAAATAGCTCAACTCCAATGTTGGTTTGAATTGGGAACACGTGGAAGCCCTTTACAACCTGGAGGTGACATACCGTTGGTAATAATGAAATAGCTCAACTCCAATGTTGGTTTGAATTGGGAACACGTGGAAGCCCTTTACAACCTGGAGGTGACATACCGTTGGTAATAATGAAATAGCTCAACTCCAATGTTGGTTTGAATTGGGAACACGTGGAAGCCCTTTACAACCTGGAGGTGACATACCGTTGGTAATAATGAAATAGCTCAACTCCAATGTTGGTTTGAATTGGGAACACGTGGAAGCCCTTTACAACCTGGAGGTGACATACCGTTGGTAATAATGAAATAGCTCAACTCCAATGTTGGTTTGAATTGGGAACACGTAGAAGCCCTTTACAACCTGGAGGTGACATACCGTTGGTAATAATGAAATAGCTCAACTCCAATGTTGGTTTGAATTGGGAACACGTAGAAGCCCTTTACAACCTGGAGGTGACATACCGTTGGTAATAATGAAATAGCTTAACTCCAATGTTGGTTTGAATTGGGAACACGTGGAAGCCCTTTACAACCTGGAGGGGACATACCGTTCGTAATAATGAAATAGCTCAACTCCAATGTTGGTTTGAATTGGGAACATGTGGAAGCCCTTTACAACCTGGAGATGACATACCGTTGGTAATAATGAAATAGCTCAACTCCAATGTTGGTTTGAATTGGGAACACGTGGAAGCCCTTTACAACCTGGAGGTGACATACCGTTGGTAATAATGCAATAGCTCAACTCCAATGTTGGTTTGAATTGGGAACACGTGGAAGCCCTTTACAACCTGGAGGTGACATACCGTTGGTAATAATGAAATAGCTCAACTCCAATGTTGGTTTGAATTGGGAACACGTGAAAGCCCTTTACAACCTGCAGGTGACATACCGTTGGTAATAATGAAATAGCTCAACTCCAATGTTGGTTTGAATTGGGAACTTGTGAAAGCCCTTTACAACCTGGAGGTGACATACCGTTCGTAATAATGAAATAGCTCAACTCCAATGTTGGTTTGAATTGGGAACACGTGGAAGCGCTTTACAACCTGGAGATGACATACCGTTGGTAATAATGAAATAGCTCAACTCCAATGTGGTTTGAATTGGGAACACGTGGACGCCCTTTACAACCTGGAGGTGACATACCGTTGGTAATAATCAAATAGCTCAACTCCAATGTTGGTTTGAATTGGGAACACGTGAAAGCCCTTTACAACCTGCAGGTGACATACCGTTGGTAATAATGAAATAGCTCAACTCCAATGTTGGTTTGAATTGGGAACACGTGGAAGCCCTTTACAACCTGGAGGTGACATACCGTTGGTAATAATGAAATAGCTCAACTCCAATGTTGGTTTGAATTGGGAACACGTGGAAGCCATTTACAACCTGGAGGTGACATACCGTTGGTAATAATGAAATAGCTCAACTCCAATGTTGGTTTGAATTGGGAACACGTGGAAGCCCTTTACAACCTGGAGGTGACATACCGTTGGTAATAATGAAATAGCTCAACTCCAATGTTGGTTTGAATTGGGAACACGTGGAAGCCCGTTACAACCTGGAGGTGACATACCGTTGGTAATAATGAAATTGCTCAACTCCAATGTTGGTTTAAATTGGGAACACGTGGAAGCCCTTTACAACCTGGCGGTGACATACCGTTGGTAATAATGAAATAGCTCAACTCCAATGTTGGTTTGAATTGGGAACACGTGGAAGCCCTTTACAACCTGGAGGTGACATACCGTTGGTAATAATGAAATAGCTCAACTCCAATGTTGGTTTGAATTGGGAACACGTGGAAGCCCTTTACAACCTGGAGGTGACATACCGTTGGTATCTGACCCTCAAGGAGGAGGCAAAGGGAGATCACCACGTACGTTTTCATTACGTAAAGATTTGGAAATCGGAGACACTATGCTTTGTGGCTGTTCTTATCCATGAGGACAAGGTTCTTTCGAAAGTCCTACTTCAATAGGTCCCAATCATTTTGATCATATAAAGCATTACTGGTACCTTTGCCCTTCATAAAACCACATAGTTCTTCCAATATTTCCGATTATTATTTAAAAAGCAAGTATCGATCACTGTCCGGTGTTTTCTATTAATAGGAGCGATTGAAAGTGATTTTCACTTTATTGATAATTATGTGAGTTGAAAAGATTATATCATATCGTTCATTGTTTCCCAGGTTAAATATAATTTACTAGCCGGGTTACCCGGCGTCGCACGATTAAAATAATAGTCAACAGATTTTTAAAAAAAATTATTTCAATTCATTCATTGAAAAACAATTTAAAAAATAAATTGAAATGTAATTAAAAATAAGTACATGTAATTTATATATTGCTTATATTAAGGCTTGTCGATAGACTATATTTTTGGTTTTTCCGTCTGGTGCAAAAATGAAAAGATTTGTATGTGACCCAACTCTAGAACATGCCACATATAGCTGTCCGTGGGCAAAGCATGCTTCCTCAAGTACAATGCCTGCCACTTTTAAAGACTGTCCCTGTGCCTTGTTGATAGACATGGCAAATGCAAGCCTGATTGGAAACTGGAGGCGCTTGAAATCAAAAGGCATATCTGTTGGTATTATTGGAATTCTTGGGATGAAGACATCTTCTCCTTTGGCGCAGCCTGTCAAAATTGTGGCTTCTATTACATGAGGTAAGAGATGCTTGATGCTCAATCGTGTTCCATTGCATAGTTTAGGGGGATCCAAATTTCTCAGAAGTATGATAGGAGCTCCGATTTTAAGTTCCAAGTTATGTGATGGCATGCCAGGAGGATCTAATGAATTCAAAAATTCTGTTGGATAGTAAACAGCTTGGGCCGGATCTGTAACCGTATCAATAGATTTGTAGTTTTTTGAAATGCCTGGTAGAAAATTGTGAATTTGAGAATTGATGCTGTTGACACTTGAATTCTTTGGAGCAAGAATGGCCCTTTCGCACAACCACTCAGGATTTTTAAACTGGTCTTGGATGTTTGGAAAAACGGCAAGTTTCAACTCTTCAAGTGACTTTGCTACAGTGCAAAAATTTGATGGGAAATAAACTGTTCCTGATGCTGGGTCTACCTGCCACTTTCCATCGCCAAGTTGAAGCAATTGATGTGAGAAGTAGCCTGCTGCATTATCTCCATGTAAATGGACTCTCATGTTGGTGGTCAGAGTCATTTTCTTGACCTGTTTCCACAGAGTTGAAGCTTTG